>PVKP010002023.1:0-58787 GCA_004027715.1 Plecturocebus donacophilus
AGCTCCGCGCTGGGTGCCAGCAAAAGAGCCGCGCCGGCCAAAAGAGTCGCGCCGGCGACCCGCGTGGCTTCTCCGCCGGGAATCTCCCGGTCTGTGGGCAACAAAAACTCGTCGGAAAGTGCGGCGTCCACTCGTTCTCTGCGCTTTCACTGGGAGCTACATTCCTGAGCTGTTGTTAGTCGGCCATCTTGGATCTCTCCAGACAGTCAAATCTTAAAGCTCCAAAATGATCTATTTTGACTCCATGCCTCGCATACAGGTCACACTGATGCAAGAGGTGGGTTCCCATGGTCTCAGACAGCTCCGCTCTTGTGGCTTTGCAGGGTATAGCCTCTCTCCTGGCTGCTTTCATGGGCAGCTGTTGGGTGTCTGTGGCTTTTCTAGGCACACAGTGCAAGCTATCAGTGAATCTACCATTCTGGGGTCCAAGGGATGGTGGCCCTCTTCTCAGAGGGCCAGATACCCTAAATCATCTCCCTCAAGTTCAAAGTTCCACAAATCTCTAGGGCAGGGGCAAAATGCCCCCATCACTTTGCTAAAACATAGCAAGAGTGACTTTTGCTTCAGTTCCTAATAAGTTCCTCATTTCCATCTGAAACCACCTCAGCCTGGACTTCATTGTCCATATCACTATCATCATTTTGGTCAAAACCATTCAACAAGTCTCCAGAAGTTACAAACTTTTCCACATCTTCGTATCTCCTACTGAGCCCTCCATTCCAACCTCTGCGTGTTACCCAGTTCCAAAGTTACTTTCACATTTTTGGATATCTTTACAGCAGCATCCCACTCTACCAGAACCAATTTACTATATTAGTCTGTTTTCATGCTGCTGATAAAGACATACCTGAGACTGAGTCATTTACAAAGAAAAAGAGATTTCATGGACTCACAGTTTCACATGGCTGGGGAGGCCTCCAGTCATGGCAGAAGGCAGAAGACATTTCTTACATTTCAAGAGGCAACAGAGAGAGAGATTGTGCAGGGAAACTCCCCTTTCTTAAAACCATCCAATCTCATGAGATGTATTCACTATCAAAAGAACAGCACAGGAAAGACCTGGCCTCATGATTCAATTACTTCCCACCAGGTCCCTTCCACAACATGTGGGAATTCAAGATAAGATTTTGGTGGGGCCACAGCCAAATCATATCATACTGTGCCCAGCTTCAAATTGTGTATTTTAAATATATGCAGTTTATTATTTATAAGTCAATGTTACTTCTGTAAAATGTTTTAAAAATGAAGAAAAGGAAGTCCAATCTGTGGCCATGAGGAAATAATAGAGCAGATTCACCTTCCTACTTTAAACAACGAAAAACAAAAGAAGACACAATTTATGGGAAAAAAAATTGTTTCTAAACACTGAACACCAGTGAGTGCAGAACATTTATGACTGGCTGGAGAAAATTTTCATAATAGGGTTCATGGGGAAGGTAGCCACACCTGGCCAGGCCTTCTTCCTGAATGGAGGAGACCAAATTCAGATTTCAGAGAGAACAAGGCAGACAGAATTCACAAAACAATACCAGAGGAGAGAGAACTACAGAGAGAAAAGTCAAATTGGAGTCTTCCAGAGAATAGTTCAGTACATATATGTCAGAAGACTACCGATGCCAGGAATGACTACCAGAAATAATCAGGTAGAATAATACCCAGACATCATACAAGGCCTCTCTCCAAACTCCTAATCATCTTTGATTCAGCTCTTGATATTTAGTAAAGATATAAAGATAAGCTTTCCAAGCAGCTGGAAAAAGTGTGGCATTTTGATCATCATCTGTCTAACTCCTGCCATTATATATCCATGGGTTCTGATATTCAGAAGAAAGACAATTTTACTTTATTAAGTTCCATAAATCTTAACAATATGAAATTTACTTTACCTTTTATGGCAGATAAAAATGCTGTACATTTCACTCCTCAGGACTACAGTGAACACCACTTATGGAGAAAGAGAAAAGCCTGGTGGCTGAATTAGAAATCTGAATTACAATTAGAGATTTCCTTATATTAGCTGTTGATCTGTTCTCCTACCTAGTCACTAAAAAAAAAAAAAAAGCCAAAACTGACCTGCTAGTCAGGATGAGAATTTTCTGGCCAGGAAAAGAAAATCACTGGCCCGAATGTTTGGAGCCAGCCCACAAAGATCACTGATGTAACTTGGACAGTCACCCAAAAACAATGAGGATCTGTCACTTGGAGAAAAGTACACCAGGTGGACAGTGAGGTACAGAAAACTGTCTTAAAGAAACCATTCTGGTTCCAAAATGGCATCATAGAATCAAGCTAGCTTCACTCCCCAATTACAGAAAACAAAAAATAAATATACAGTGCTGAGATTATCACTCGCAATATCCCAGAATTCAAATATGAGTATGAGACAATTCCAAGGGCCAAAGTAGAATGAAAAAAACTCCAAATAGACATTAAGAGAATTGAAATTCCGTATCTATGATGCCCCTCCCCCATATCTGCCCAGCACCAAGCTTGCAGAAAATGTTCCCCTTTCTCTCAGTTTTTACACTGAAAAAAGTGAAGTCGAGGTGGACAACCAACTTTCCCGCCATCTTGGATCCCCTGGCAGAAGACCTGTCCCTACCTCAACCCACAAGAAGCACTGAGAGTGCCTGAAAGGAGAAATATCCTTGAGGACACCCGGAGAGGACTGCCACTCCCTGCTCTGGATACTCTGCTCTGTAACTCAGTCAAAGGAGATGCCAAATCAGAGTGGATGTTCAGCAGTGTCACGCTGTTTAAGGTCCATTCCACAGGTCTTCTGAACACAAATCCCTAATGAGCCTTCCTACACTACGAAGATATCCCTTTTGGGACTTTCTCCATTCAGGAGGAGTGGCACTCTGTGCCAGAACCAAGGCAAATCTAGGATTAAGGTGCCATCTAGAGCTGAAAGGAGGCAGCAACCTAGTGGGAAAAGGGAAAAAGCGAAAAAAAAAAAAAATCAACAGACAAAATGCAAAGAATCTCTAACCTAATATATCCAACTGAAACCAAGACAAGATAGACAAAGAAAACTGGAAAAAATAACTAATACTTCAGTGCAAAGACATAGACCTATATTCACAAGAAACAAGAAATAGAGAACCATGACCTCCCTAGACAGACACAACAAGAAATCAGTGACTGACCTGAATAAGATAGTTGTTTGTAAACTCTCTGACCAAGAAGTCAAAAGAGAAGTTTTTAAAAAAAAAATCAGCAATCTCAAAGATAACACAGAAAAGCAATTCAAAAATTTATCAGATAAATTTAATTTTAAAAAAATTGAATTAGGCCAGTCACAGTGGTTCATCCCTATAATGCCAGCTACTCAGAAGCTGAAATGGGAAGATTGCTTGAGGCCAAGAGTTCAAGACTAATCTGGGCAACACAGAGAGAGACCCCATCTTTTAAAAAAGAAATCAAAGAATAAATTAGCTGGATGTGGTGGCACAGGTCTGTAGTCCAAGCTACTCAGGAAGCTGAGGCAGAGGATCTCTTGAACTCAGAAGTTCAGGGCTGCAATGAGCTATGTTTGCACCACCAATGAACTCCAGCCAGAGTGACAGAGCAAGTCCTGTCTCTAAAAAATGTTTTAAATGAAATAATAGAAAAAAAAACAAACAAATCTTGGAACTGAGAAACATATTTGCTGAACTAAATAATTTATTAGAGATGTTCAACAGCAAGATGGATAAAGTAGAGGAAAGAATTAGTAAGTTCAAAAACAGCCTATTTGAAAATATAGAGTCAGAGGAGAAAAAAGAGAAAAAAAAGAATTAAATGGAACAAAGATTACTTATAAGTTACATAAAATTACCTCAAAAAACCAAATCTAAAAATTATTGGTGTTCAAGAGGGAGTTGGGCAAGAGCAAGATAGAAATCTTCTTCAAATAAATGACAGGAAACTTTCCAAAACTTGAAAAGAAGACCAAATATCCAGGAATAGGAAGGTCAGAGAACACCAAACAGTTTGATCCAAATAACACTTCCCCAACATAGATAATAAACTCTCAAAGATCAAGGACAAAGATAGGATCCGAAAAGTACCAAGAGAAAAGTAACAAGTAGCATAAAAAAGAGATCTAATTCATCTGAAAATAGACTTCACAATGGAAACTATACATGCCAGGGGGAGGAAAATGACATTTTCAAAGTGCTGAAGGAAAAACACCTATTACCCAAGAATATTGTATCCAGTAAACTATCCTTCCAATACGAAAGAGACAGAATATCTCCCAGACAAAATCTGTGAGAATTCACCACTACTAGATTACCAGATCTGTCTTACCAGAAAGGCAAAAGAGAGCTCTCCAATCTGGAAAAAATATCCACTAACATGCAGAAGCCAAATATTTGAAAGTATAAAATCCACTGGTAAAATTAAGTGCATCGACACACCCATAATACTCTATACTGTAATTGTGGTGTGAAATCCACTCGTTACTCTAGTATAAAGCCCAAAAGACAAATCTATTGAAAACAATAATTGCCACAGCAATCCATTAATAGATAGGCAATATAAAAGTATACAAATTGAGATAGCATGAAGTCAAAATGAAGAAGAGATGAAGTTAAAGTATAGAGGTCTTTTTTCTCTTTTTCGGTTGTTGTTTATATTCTTTTCTTTGTGATCTAGGTTGTCATTTCTTTAAAATAATTTGTTATGTTTATAAGATTTTTTAGAAACCTCACAGCAACCACAATGAAAAAATTTAGAATAGATTCATTAAAAATAAAAAGTAATGAATTAAACATAGTACCAGAGAAAGCAACTTACTCACAAATGAAGGCAATAGGAAGGAAGGAAGGAAGGAATAAAGAGAAGAAGGAAGGAAGAATGAGAAAGAAAAAAAGGGAGAGAAAGAAAGGAGTTATAAAAAGGAAGAAAGAAAGAAAGGAGTTACAAAACAGCCATAAAACAAGCAATGAAATGGGAATAGTAAGTAATTACATATCAAAAAAAAAAAAAACACTGAATGTAAATGGACTCAATTCTCCAATTAAAAGGCATAAGTATCTGGATGGAGAAAGAAACAAGACTAGACTATATGCTGCATGCAAAACAACCCACTACACCCAGTACACTCACTACACACAGTAGAGTAAAAGTGAAGGGAGGGAAAAAGATATCTCATGCAACTGGAAACCAAAAAAGAGCAGGAATACTATACTTACATACCAGATTAAATAAAATACTGTACAAAGAGATAAAGAAGGTTTCTATAGAATAATTAAAAGGTCAATTCAGCAAAAAGATGTAACAATTTTAAATATCTATGTACCCTACACCAAGAGCTCCCAAGTATACAAAGCAAACATTAATAGATCTGAAGGGACAGACAGACTGCAATACTATAATAGTAGGAGACTTCAATATCCCACACTCAGTAATGGACAGATTATCCAGACAGAAAATCAACAAAGAAACACTGGAGTTAAGTTAATCACAATAAATGCCTATACTAAAAAGTTTGAAAGGCTTCATATAGACAATTAATCATACACTTAAAGGAACTCTAAAAATAAGAACAAAACAAGTCGAAAATTAGTAGAAAGAAAAGAGTAATAAACATCAGAGTAGAAATAAATGAAATTGGGACTAAAACAAAGACAGAAGATCAATAAAACAAAAAGTTGACTTTTTGAAAGTATAAACAAAATCAATAAACCTTTAGCCAGATGATATGGTGTGGCTTTGTCCCCACCCAAATCTTATCTCAAGTTGTGATCCTTAGTGTTGGAAGTGGGACCTGGTGAGAGATTATTGGATTATGGGGACAGATTTCCCCCTGCCTATTCTCATGTTAGTAAGTGGTTCTCGCAATATCTTGCTGTTTCTAAGTGTGTATAGCACTTCCTCCTTTGCTATTTTTCTCTCCTGCTCCACCATGGTAAGATATGTTGGCTTCCTCTTTGCCTTCTGCTGTAATAGTAAGTTCCCTGAGGCCTCCCAGCCATGCTTCCTGTACAGCCCATGGAACTGTGAGTCAATTATACCTCTTTTCTTCATAAATCACCCAGTCTCAGGTAGTTCTTTATAGAGGCGTGAAAATAATCTAATACAGATAACTGGTACCAGAGAAGTGAGGCATTTCTATAAAAACTCCTGAAAATGTAGAAGTGACTTTGCAACTGGGTAACAGGCAAAGGTTGGAACAGTTTGGAAGGCTCAGAAGGAGACAGGAAGATGTGGAAATGTTTGGAACTTTCTGGAGACTTGTTGAATGGTTTTGACCAAAATGCTGATAGTGACATGTACAATGAAGTCCAAGCTGAGATGGTCTCAGGTGGAGATGAGAAACTTGTTGGGAACTGAAGCAAAGGTCACTCTTGCTTTGCTTTAGCAAAGAAACTGGAGGCATTGTGCCCCTGCTTTAGAGATCTGTGGAACTTTGAACTTGAGAGAGATTATTAGGGTATCTGGCAGAAGAAATTTCTAAGCAGCAAAGCATTCGAGACATGGTCTGGCTGCTTCTGAAAGCCTACATTTATTTGGATAAGAAAAGAGAACTTAAATTTTAGAGGGAAGTAGAGCATAAACATTTGAAAAATTTGCAGGCTGATCATATGGGAGAAAAGAAAAATCTATTTTCTGAAGAGAAATTCAAGTAGATACCTGCAGAAATTTGCATAAGTAAAGAGGAGCCAAATGTAAATAACCAAGACAATGGGGAAAATATATCCAGGGCATGTCAGATACCTTCATGGCAACCTCTCCCGTTTCAGGCCCAGAGGCCTAGGATGGGAAAATGATTTTGTGGGCTAGGCCCAGGATACCACTGCTCTGTGCAGTCTTGGGACATGGCACCTTGATCCAGCTCCTCCAGCTCCAGCCATGGCTAAAAGGGGCCCAGGTACAGCTCAGGTCATTGCTTCAGAGGGTGTAAGCCCCAAACCTTGGTGGCTTCCATGTGGAGTTAGGCCTGCAGGTGTGCAGAAGGCAAGAGCTGAGGTTTAAGAGCCTCCACCTAGGTTTCAGAGGATATATGAAAATGCCAGATGTCCAAGCAGAAGTATGCTGCAAGGGTAGAGTGCTCATGGAGAACCTCTAGTAGGGCACTGCAGAGGAGAAATGTTGGGCTGGAGCCCTCACACAAAGTCTAACCTGGGGCACTGCCTAGTGGAGCTGTCCTCCAGAACCCAGAATGGTAGATCCACCAATAGCTTGCACCATACTCCTGCAAAAGCTGCAGGCAATCAACACCAGATCATGAAAGCAGCCATGGGGGCTCTACCCTACAATCCCTGAAAGGAAGAGCTGCCCAAGGCCTTGGAAGCCCACCCCTTGCATCAGCATGTCCTGGATGTGAGACATAGAATCAAAAGAGATTATTTTGGAGCTTTAAGATTTAGTGACTGCCCTGCTGGGTTTCAGACTTGCATGGGCCTATAGCCCATTTGTTTAGGACAATTTCTCCTATTTGGAATGAAAGTTTATCCAATGCCTATACTGTCATAGTATCTTGGAAGTCACTGACTTGTTTTGGATTTAAAAGGCTCATAGGCAGAAGGGACTTGTCTTGCCTCTGATGAGACTTTTGACTTGGACTTTGAACTAAGGCTGGAATGAGTTAAGATTTTGAGAGACTGTTGAAAAGGCATGGTTTTGTTTTGAATTATAAGAAGGACATGAGATTTGGAAGGGGCAAAGGTGGAATGACATAGCTTGGCTTTGTGTCCCCACACAACCTCATCTCAAGTTGTGATCCTTAGTATCGGAGTAAAGTCCTGGTGGGAAGTGATTGGATGTGTGCAAATTTCCCCCTTGCTGTTCTCGTAACAGTAGTGAGCTCCCATGAGGTCTGGTTGTTTGAAATTGTGTAGCACCTCCCCCTTTGCCTTCTGTCTCTCCTGCTCCACCGTGGTAAGATGTGCTTGCTTTCCCTTCACTTCCTGTCATAATTCTAAGTTTCCTAAGGCCTTCCAGCCATGCTTCCTATATAGCCTGTGGGGCTGTGAGACAATTACACCTCTTTTCTTCATAAATTACCCAGTCTCAGGTAGCTCTTTATAGCAGTGTGAAAACAGACTAGTACCCCAGACTGAAAAATAAAAAGAAAAGCTCCAAATAAATAAAATCAGAAACAGAAAAAGAGATACAACAACTGAGACCACAGAAATATAAAGAATCATTAAAAGTCTATATTATTACAAACAACAGTATGCCAATGAATTGGAAAACCTAGAAGAAAAGGATAAATTCCAGGGCACATAAAACCTACCAAGACTGACCATCAAGAAATAGGAAAACCTCAACAAACTTATGATGAGGAACGAGATCAAAGCCATAATAAAGAATCTCCCATTAAATAAAAGCCCAGGACCTGATGAATTCACTGACAAATTCTACCAAACATCTAAATAACTGATAGCAATTCTACTCAGAGTCTTCAAAACAATTGAAGATGAGGGACTACTTTCAAACTCATTCTATAGCACAAGCCACACTCTGATAACAAAATCAGACAAGGGCACAATAAGAAAAACAAAAACTATAGACCAATATAATGACAAAGATAGATGCAAAAATCCTTAACAAAATACTAGCAAACCAAATTCAACAACACATGAAAAAAATCATTCACTATGATCAAGTGAGATTCATCCCAGGGATGCAAAGGTAGTTCAACATATGAAAATCAACAAACATGATACATCACAGTAACAGAACCAAGAACAAAAACTATATGATCATTTCAACAGATGCATAAAAGCATTCGGTAAAATTCAACACCTTTATATGATTTTTGAAAAACCCTCAACAAACTAGGTATAGAAGGAACATACCTCAAAATCATAAAGGTGATATATGACACATCACAACTAACATCTTACTGAATGGGAAAAATTGAAAGCCTTTCCTCTAAGATCTGAAATAAGACAATGATGCCCACTTTCACTACTTTTATTCAACATTATATTGGAAGTTCTGGACAGAGAAGTTAGGCAGGAGAAATAGATAAAGATATCCAAATTAGAAAGGAAGTAGTCAAATTAGCCTTGTTCACAGAAGACATGATCTTACACTTAAAAAACCTAGAAATGCCAGCAAAAAACTATTAAAATTCACAAGCAAATTCAGTAAAGTTGCAAGATAAAAAAATCAACATACAAAAATTCCATATACCAACAGCAGACAATCTAAAAAAGAAATCAATAACGCAATTCCATGTATAGTAGCAGCAAAAAATATAAAATACCTAGAAATCGATTTAACAAAAGATGTAAAAGTCAGATACAAGGAAAACTACAAAACTCCAATTAAATAAATTGAAGAGGACATAAGAAATTGAAAGCTATTCCTTATTCATGGACTAGAAGAATCAATATTGTTAAAATCACAATACTATCCAAATAAAACTTATAGATGCAATGCAATTATTATCAAAATATCAATGACATTATTCACAGAAATAGGAAAAAGTTATAAAATGTATATAAAACCATAAAAGACCCTGAGTAGCCAAAGCAACCTTGAGCAAAAAAATTAAAGCCAGAGGCATCAAACTACATGACTTCAAAATATACTGCAAACCTGTAACCAAATCAGCAAGGTACTGGCATGAAAACAGACACAGGCCAACAGAACGGAAGAGCCCAGGTAATAACTCACACATTTATAGCAACCTCATCTTCAACAAAAACACCAAGAACATACAATGGGGAAAGGACAGTCTTTACAATAAATGGTGCGGGAGAAATTGGAAAACCGAATATATACAGAAGAATAAAACCAAGGCACTAACTCTCATCATACAAAAAAATAAGGTCAAAATGGATTTAAAACTTATTCTAAGACTTGAAACTATGAAACTACTAGAAGGAGACATTGAGGAACTATTCCAAGACATTGGTCTCAGCAAAGACTTTTTTAGTCAGACGTCAAAAGTATAGGCAACCAAAGCAAAAATAGACAAATGGTAGAACATTAAGCCAAAAAGCTTCTGCACAGCAAGGGAAACAGTCAATAAAATGAAAAGACAACCCAAAGAATTGAGAAAATATTTGCAAACTATCCATTTCACAATGGATTAATAACCAGGATATATAAGCAGCTCAAACAACTTAATAGCAAATAAATAATTTAGTTAAAAATGGGAAAACAATCTGAATAGACATTTCTCAAAAGGCAACATACAAATAACCAACAGGTATATAAGGAAATTTTCAGCATCATTTACAATCAGAAAAATGCAAATCAAAATCACAATGTGGTGTCATCTCATCACAGTTAAAATGGCTTTTATCAGAAAGACAGGGAATAATGAATGCTGACCAGAAAGTCAAGAAAGGGAAACCCTCATACACTCTTAATTAGTACAGCCACTATGGAAAATTATTTCAAGGTTCCTCAAAAAACTAAAGACGGAACTATTATATGATGCAGCAATTCCACTACCGGATATATAAATCAAAATTTTAAAAAATCAATATACTGAAGAGACAGCTGCATTCTCATGTTTATTGCAGCATTTTTTACAATAGCCAAAATAAGGAAATCAACCTAAGTGCACATCAGTGGACTAATAGGTAAAGAAAATGTGATTTAAATCCACAATGAAATATTATTCAGCTATAGAAAATAATGAAATACTGTAATTTACAGCAACATGGATGGAATTGGAGGCCATTATATTAAGTGAAATAAGCCAAGCATAGAAATAAAAATATCCCATGTTCTCACACATATGTAACAGCTTTAAAAAGTGGATCTTATAAAAATAGAGAGTAGATTGGTGGTTACTACAGACTAGAAATGGTAGTGGAGAGGGGAGATGGACAAGGTTGATTAATGAGTACACATCTATAGCTTTACAGATGAAATAAGATCTAGTGTTTGATGAATCAGTAGGGTGACTATAGTTTACAATATTCTATTGTATATTTCAAAGTAGCTAGAAGAGAATAATTTGAATGCTTCTAGAAGAAAAAACAAATATTCAAGGTCATGCTTATCCCAATTACACTGACTGTAACAAATTATATAAAATGTATTACATTATCACATGTACCCTGAAAATAGGTACATCTATTATCCAGCAATATAAAACTAAATTTTTTTTAAAAAAGGAAAAGAGTCAGAACCTCAAATAATTTAGTTCTCCTTTAGGCTGCTATCCTATACTTGAAATTTCAGTTATGACTTGGAAAAACATTACATGTGAACACAAGAAACCTACACTTCTTTAGTATCTCTGGAGTCATTTATTTATTAAAGTTTTAAATAAGGAAGTGATGGAAACATGTAGTTAACACATGTTCAAATATTTCAATACACTGATTTGGCTATCAAACTAGCAAAAACAACCCAATCAAGTGTTTTTCCGAGTTTAAGAGCTCTACCCAAATACTACCGCAAAATACAAGAAAGAATATTTCATCTCAATCTCAAAAATGTCCAAAGACTGAGGAATACTGAAAGAAACTCTAGAACACTTGAACCCCAACACTTGAACCCAAAGATAAAACTGAACTGATCCATCAATGCACAGAATCGTTTGTAGATTTTGGTGTGCATGGTTCGTTAAAGTAGTGGGTCTATAGCTTTCAGCAGTTACTCAAAGGCTATTGGAACCACCAAAATAAGATGACCATATATTACTGCTGGGAAATCAGACTGACTATAAAGGCAGATAAAAGGGAAATGTGTAAAAAGGATATTCTGTGAACATTACAAAACTCAATCTAGAAGGTGATCAAAAGTGCTTTAAAACTATCTGAACAGTAACAAAGCCTGAAGTTTACCTTCAGAATTTTGTAATTACTCAGACTTTTTCTCTGGAGATGGTTAATTTCCGATTTTGTTCAAAGCTTCCGAAACACTCAGATTGAGAAAGCCAGAGCCTGAAGTCCCAGATTCACTCAACTCTGTTATCAATTTTCAATTTAACATTAAGCAAATTACTTAAGTTCTCTGGGCCTCTGTGTCCTTATCTGCCAACAGGAACTGATGAGCTTCATTTTAGTTACAATTCTTTGGAGGCAATGAATCAATTAAGAACTTCTGACATCATTATGCACAATTTATGCATAGCTACTAATTTTTCAAGCATGTGAGGTCATATTACTTATATATTCTCATCTTAGTTCAAATTAAGAGGCTCCCTGGGAAATCTTTCATAAATTTTAAGGATCACAAGAATAAAAAGTAACCTGTGGGATAGGAAAGACATCTATACTTACATAATAAAAGCCTTAAATATGGCTAAACATTTCTGTTCAAAAAAAATTTAAGCCATACTATTGTGTGGTATTTCTCAAAATAATTAATAATAATGTGTGGAAAGTTGCCTAGAATAGGACAACACCCAGGTAAGTGGTAAAATATGGAAGTATGGCATATGAAATCTGTCTACAGACCCCAATAAGATTTCCAATACTTAACATGAACACACATACACACACACACACACACACACACACGCACGTGCACACACACACGGTTTATTATAACCCAAAATAAGACTAGATTAAAAAGATGTTTTTATTATGCAGTCCTATAAAAAGATATTGTCACTTTTTGCTTAGAGTAAAAGAATATAAAAATCAGTTTTAAAAAAAAGTACCTGCAGCTAAACGCTTTCCACTTGAAAGAAGCATGGTCACATTATGACCATGCTCTAGAAGAATCTGAGACACCCGGTCCAACAGTAGGTAATGGCTTCCACCTAGAAACAATGCACAATGTCATTTTGTAAAGATGAAAATAGAGTTTCTGATGACAATATGGGAGGGAAGAATGGAAATCCAGTAGAACAAGTACAGGAAAGAAGAAAGGTGAACAGTGAGCAGATGGAGACAAGCGCTTCCTCTTCCTCAATCTCACTTTGGGTAACGCCCAGCGCATGCATCCAGAGTCTCCTGTACTATATGCAGGACCACAAAGATTTCCACTTGTGGCTCAAAGTCTTGCATCAGTGTAATAAGCATCTCTGTGATTATGCCTATAAAAGTTACTCATCTTAAGGTATGTGCTGCATGTTAATTGGGGCCTTAGAGAGACGTTGTCTCCAAAATATAACTGCAATGGTAGAAAATATAGTACAGTAGGTGTGCGCATGAGTATACAGGTTCCCTAATGGGCAATCAGTCAGAGCTAACTGCTGTCCTATTCTGGAAATGTATGCTATTGTAGGAGACAGAAATATAGACGTTACAGGGTGAGTCTAAGAAGTAGCCATTGGACAGAAGCTACTACTTAGAGCCCAAGTCACTGAGATTCAAATGTACTTAGCAGGAAATTACTCAATTTGGGCCAATGTTCAACTTACAAGTAAGATATTTGAGGACAACTGTGGAGCCCTTGGGGTGAGCCTACTAGATCCTGGTTGCACCAGAAACTAAGGAATCACTGATTCTAGGAAAATTCCACCATGCTGAGAAAAGAGAAGCTTGGTCATATTAATGTCTTCTCTTAGTACCTGTTCCAACACAGAGCCTTCACTGGAGTCTAATGGTCTCAGCAGCAGAAAAAGGAAGATCAGAAGAGAAATTAATGAAAAAATGCCAAGAGTTTGAAGGTAGAGGTGGAAGGGGAGTAGAGAAGTACTGTGCAGCTATCTGAATAACTCAGCTTACTTACACCCAGACTTGAATAGTCTAAAGCAACAAGGGATATATAAAGTACAGATCTGCCACAGGTCTTGCTCACATTTTAATCCATGTAAGAACAGGGAGCCAGGAGGAAGGGGGTCCTCACAGAAATAGCCATTCATGGTGGGTCTTAAGGAGTCAGACAGCGTTCTGGGGGAAAGACCAGGATTCCAGCACCAGGATTCAGAAACTACACAGAAACTCCCTTTCGGAGTCTCAGGAAGGAGGACAGTGTATTTTCAGGAAGTTTGGAAGCTCTGTTGCTTCACTGCTACTAACACTCAGAAAGGAGGCAAAAGGCTTCAAATGGACTAACAGTTTCTCAGTGATTTTTCAAAATCCTTAGTGTAAAGGGCCTCAGAGTGGAAGCTGTGGTGAGTGTGGTCTTGGGGTAAGAAACCCTGAGTCAGTTCTTCATGGGACATTAGGGAGGACACATGTCCTCTTAAGAAAGGCATCTCACTCCCCGTCCCTCAGTTGCCCTCTCAGAAAATCAAAAGGGCACTGAATTAGATGATCCGTGGTTCTGCCAGCTGTATGAGCCCTGACTGATTCTCCGTGATCCAAAAGGAACCCATTAAAACCCACTATGGATTGAAATAAAGTCTTGGGGAAGCTCGATCCTGGGATGATCCCTTTATGCTCATATGTGATTCTCTTTCATCTTCTACTTCCTTTGAAATAAAAATAAAATAAAACCGAGGCCCAAAATGCAGAATTAACAGTCCCATGAATCCCTCAAAAACTGTCAGCGGCACAGGTAAAAGGAAGGAGGCTCCGAAAGGTCCGAATGACCTGGGTCCTCTCCTCAGCCTGGGCGGTTCTCCAGGTCTCCTCTGGAGGAAAACACTCCACTGGCCTTGCGGCCCCGAAATACCCTGCCTGCGCCACCCTGGTTCCGGATGAGCTTCACAGAATTTGCAGTGCTGCCCTCAAGAGCGCCTTTCCCTGGTCTCCAAGAGGCTGGAAACGCTCGCCACCGTTTCTATTGGAAGCTACTGCGCACCTCCCGCCCTCCGGAGCTCAGGGTGAGCCTCGGAAAGTCCCACTGCGCTCTGGAGAAGCAGCCCAGGAACTCAAGGTCTGGTCTGGGTCTCAAATTTCCGGCCCCAGCCCTGCGCGATGGAGAGCGCGTCCTGAACAGGAAGAGAGAGGAAAGGAGAGTCTCTTTCTTCCAAAACTATTTTCCCTACCTCAGCAATAGAGGCCCCTCTCTGCCCAAAGCTGGATGGGCTTCTCCCTCCTCCAGCCGGGCCGCAAGCGCAACCCGGAAAACCGCCTAGATGACTCCGATCAATTGCCGTTCGCTGGAGCCCGGCAGTGCGGGTATCCGGGACGCGCCTGTCTGGGAATTCTCTGGCCAAGCACTCACCCAGTGTAGATATTGTCAGGATTTTGGCGGCCTCTGAGAGCAGGATCCCAGGGAGAAGGAAGCCCACTAGAAGCAGCACGCGCTGCCCAGCCATGCTCACTTCCACAGGAGCCGCGGATCTCAGCCTGCGCTGCGCGCCCTGCGCCCGGCTAAGGGATCTTTGCGTCTCAGTGCGCCAATCTCACTGGCTGTGGGCCTAGGAAGAGGTAGGAGAGAGGATCCTGCCAATTCTCTTGCTCTTCTGTTTGTTCTCTTTCCCTCTACCCGTCCTCCCTCGGTGCATGCTCCAACTCGCCCTATCAAACTACCTGAAGTCAAGTAGGAGGGGATGGGTAACCTGATCCTTAACCTTTCTCTGCCTGTGTAATCACAGCTCTTTCACGTGGAAAATCCTTACTAAGAGCTAGGAAAGGCAGGGGCCTCAGTAAACCACGTTAATGAAGGTTCCATCCCCAAGGAAACCACCTGTCTTTTGTGGGCTGTCTGAACTTATGGTACTCTATCTACTTCCATCTCAGCTGCCTCTGTTACCTCATATTGCCGTCTTCATGCCCCATTTTCCCCCAGGAAACTGCTGGAAATCTCCAGCTGGTGTCCCAAGCTCAAGTCGTCCCTTAGAGGGAATCCCCAAGGGAATTTGATCTACCCTCTCTGAGGGACTCTTTAGAATGTAACATTGATGAAGAGGAGCTAGTGTTCATATATATATATGTATGTATCATATAATTGCACTTTAGGTTCTGGGGTACATGTGTAGAACATGCAGGATTGTTGCACAGGTACATACGTGGCAATGTGGTTTGCTGCCTCCACAGCCCCATCACCTATATCTGGCATTTCTCCCCATGTTATCCCTCCCCACCTCCCTACCTACCACTGTCACTCCCCATTCCCTCCCAACAGACTCCACTGTATGATGCTCCCCTCCCTGTGTCCATGTGTTCTCACTGTTCAACACTCGTCTGTGAGTGATAACATGCAGTGTTTGATTTTCTCTTCTTGTGTCAGTTTGCTGAGAATGATGGTTTCCAGGTTCATCTGTGTCCCTACAAAGGACACAAACTCATCATTTTTTATGTCTGCATAGTACTCCATGGTATATATGTGCCACATTTTCCTTGTCCAGTCTATCATCGATGGGCATTTGGGTTGGTTCCAGGTCTTTGCTATTGTAAACTGTGCTGCAATGAGCATTCATGTGCATGTGTCCTTATAGTAGAACAATTTATAATCCTTTGGATATATACTCAGTAATGGGATTGCTGGGTCAAATGGAATTTCTATTTCTAGATCCTTGAGGAATCGCCACACTGTCTTCCTCAATGGTTGAACTAATTTACACTCCCACCAACAATGTAAAAGTGTTCCTATTTCTCCACATCCTCTCCAACATCTGTTGTCTCCAGATTTTTTAATGATCACCATTCTGACATGAGATGGTATCTCAATCTGGTTTTGATTTGCATTTCTCTAATGACCAGTGATGATGAGCACTTTTTCATATGTTTGTTGGCCTCATAAATGTCTTCTTTTGAAAAGTATCTGTTCATATCCTTCACCCACTTTTGAATGGGTTTGTTTGTTTTTTTCTTGTAAATCTGATCTTTGACAAACCTGACAAAAACAAGCAATGGGGAAAGGATTCCCTGTTTAATAAATGGCGTTGGGAAAACTGGCTAGCCATGTGCAGAAAGCAGAAACTGGACCCCTTCCTGACACCTTACACTAAAATTAACTCCAGGTGGATTAAAGACTTACACATAAGACCTAATGCCATAAAAAGCCTAGACGAAAACCTAGGCAAAACCATTCAGGACACAGGCATAGGCAAGGACTTCATGACTAAAACACCAAAAGCATTGGCAACCAAAGCCAAAATAGACAAATCAGGTCTAATTAAACTCCAGAGCTTCTGTACAGCAAAAGAAACAATCATTAGTGTGAACCCACAACCAACAGAATGGGAAAAAAATTTGCAATCTACCCATCTGACAAAGGGCTAATATCCAGAATTTACAAAGGAATTAGTGTACTAATTCTGAAAGTCACTCTGGGTCTGTACCTGGAGACTGAAATTCAAACACAGAGAGTATGATTCTAAATGTGTATCGTAAAATAGAACTGGGGTTGTTTTGATAACATCTCCAAAGCACAAACTGAGGATAGTTTGTAATTCTGCCCCGTTGAAAGGTCAACCCTGGGGAGGACAGGGATCACTACACCAGATATAGTCACCTTTGCATTCTGTATCCTCAAACCAAGACTTGCTTTAGGAAAGGCTGTCAGTGCAACTCTAGACAGGCAGAGAAAACCTTCAATGAATTATATCTACAGGCTGCAATGGGACTCTTGAATTCTGCTTGTACTATTCCTGCCTTCAGTCTACAGGTATTATATTTTTCATCTGAATTTAAAGCATCACATTTTTATACATTTGTGCATCCCTCACCTAGACATGTCCATTGTGGAGAGGGAGGAAATGAGAAAGAGAGACAGACAGACACACACACACACAGACACACACATGCACCTGCACACACACACACAGGGTGAGGGGAGCGAAAGGGAGAAAAGGAGAAGTGTGGGAGGAAAGAAGGTTTACCAGGCATCACAAGACTCTAGTCCATCTATTCTTATACCTTTCATAATGCCCTAGCAAAATAAAGGACTTGCTATTAAGCTCCAAGCTCTTCATTTACTCAACAATTATTTTGACAGCTACTTCTTATACCAGATATTGTTTGCTGGACAGACAGAGGCTAAACACAATAAGAAATGAAATACTTAATAGATTCATGAGAAATGCTGCTAAGAAAAAACAAACAAGGAAAGAGATATGAAAGTTCAGGTATTAGAAGTGGTAATATATTAAATAGTATGATTTAAACCAACTCTAAAAAATTATAGGAGTATCAGAGAAATATGAGCACAATACTTGATGACATTAAGTAGTTACTATTGCTTTGAAGAATTTTATGTTATTGTGAAAGGAAATTAAATTTGGGCACCCCAAACTCATTTGCTCAAAGGGAAAAGTCAAGCTGGGAACTGGGTCACACAAACCTGCCTTTCCCTTTTGGTTCCTAAATACGATGGCTGCAAGATGGAAAGCTATACACCTCCCCCATATGTTCCCCACAAGGAAATTCCTAGTGAGCTCTTAAAATTTCATCATGGCAATGCAAATTGATAGCTTATTTTTACAGGTGCAGTCACCCATGTAATGGCAGATTCTCTGCATTTTTTTCTCTGCCCCATTTGTTTTATGTCATCTTATGTTAAAAACGTAGATTCACTGAGGCAGACAAAGGCATGAATGACTATTTTTCCCTATCCCACCTTACATGAAAATTGTGTACTTCTCAATATCCCACCCTTTCCACTCTAAATTTGAAATCCTTGAAGTCATCTTTGCAGAAAAGCCTAGGCCTATCTCCCAGGTGTGCGTCCTTAACTTTGGCAAATAAATCTCCTAAAATGATTGAGGTTTGTCTCATCATTTTTCTCTATTGACATCTGGTAACCATGGAGGAATCCTGAGTGAAAGTGACCCAGCTTGCAACCCCTCATCTCTCGATGTTTGGTACCCACTTGGGCACCTCATAGCCCAAACCAATAGGACAATTTTCTGAAGTCCAGGATCTCTTTCCTCCAGGGATCCCTGATATTCCAAAGTTTTCAGGGATCCGGGGGTCTGAGGTTTATTTGCTGTAAAAATAAATAAGTAAATAAATAAAACTCCTTTTTTGTGGGAGTTTCTCCTCGTTTTCATCAAGGAGGGCAAGCCTGTCTGCTTCTGTTGCATCTGTATTAGCAGAAAGTGGTCTTCAGCTTGTGCCTCCATCACTAGGTAAAGAACTGATTTGGGATTGTGTCCTGCAAACTCTTTTAAATGACTAAAATTAGCATTAACAACCAGCTGGTGTTAATTTCCCACTTACACTTAGAGCGCTCAGAAATTGTATAATTTATGTCATTATTGTCAGTTTTGCTTAACTGTTTTGTTATTTGTTTCTAGTTTTGTTTGCTTGTTTGGAGTGTGTAGTGTGTGTGTGTGTGTGTGTGTGTGTGTGTGTGTGTGTGTCTATGTTTCCGTTCTTTCCCCTATCAGATCTGACCAGCTCCAAACTTCTAGCTCATGAAGGTGGACTCTTTCACTCTGAAAAAGAGATAAGAGCACCTTGCTCCCCTCGGCCTCTTGGGGCATTCTCAGCTGACTGAGAAGCACGGGAGGGCGACTGGGAGAAATGCTCCCTAAGCTGTGCAGTGCCTCTAAATAGGTTTCCCCCTCAGAAGAACATACTTAGGGTCTAATCTCAGCTGACAGGTGCATATAAGGAGCTGATCCCTCCCACACCTTGAGCCCCTGGCATATATACCAGATAGCTGTGACATGGGTGGACCAAGCCAGTTCAGGGTGTAATGACCCTGAAAAGCTAGGTCTGCAAGCAGCACATTTGAGGTCCAACACATGTCCAGACTTGGTGAAATCCAAAAAGGAACTCTAAATTATGGGGAATGAGGTCTCTAAGACCCCAGATGAACATAAAGCTCCCCCTTCAGAAATTCTGGATGGGTATATGCAAAATACGTACGGCAAATAGTCTTGCAAATATTTAACCAAGTGGACCACTCTAACTAAAGCAGATTCTGAGTTACAGTGGCCTGAGTGGAGATCTTTTGAGATGCCCAAATTAGTGTACCTGTGAACCAGGATGGAAAACGCAGACACAAAAACTAAACAACCAGAAGGGGGGAGCTACTTTTAGTGGTAACTGGAGAGCTGCGAAAGTGTGGAAGATTGCCTCATCTCCCTGCAGGAGGCCATCAAACAACTTAGAAATGCTAATTAAGAACTCTATAACCTTTTATCTCTCTTAAAGAAATCCTTTACTTCCCTATTGGCACCTCCCTCACCTCCAGCTCCACCCACACTCTACCCTGACTTCTCGAACTTCCCAGATCAGATCTGTTTCCCCTTCTCTGCCTGTCTACCACTCACTCAACGGAAGGCAGTCAGTAATGTGATTCCAAAGACCCCACTCCCTGACGATTCCCTGACAGCACTGATGGCAGCGTCTCATCTGGAAAATGTGAAAAAGGGGAACCCTGCAGGAACATCTCTCATGATCGCCCCATTTCAGGAACAACCGTTAACAGATAGGGGATCCCTAGCGATTGTATGCAAACCCTGATCAGAGGCTGACTTATGAGGCACAGTTAGAGAATTTCCTGACCTTTATTCAATTGGATAAAGATCCAATTGGGTTTTCCCAAGAATATGAGCTCATTATCAGAACCTATGACCCAGGTCATTCAGACCTTTCAGTCCACATGTTGGTCTCAAAAACTAAAGCTAAGGAATGGCTGGGAAAGCACAGTGGTTAGACCCTATAGCAGATTTAACTCCTAAAGTCCCAATAGAGCCACAAAAACCAGCCCCCCAAAATCCAGAAGACAGGCATAAAGAGGCAAAGGAATGAGTGACTGCTATGTTAAATATTATTCATTCAGTGTTCGAAAGGTTTGTGAATTGGAGTAAAATCCAATAATGCTACCAAAGAGCAAATGAATCAGTTTTAAATTATTTAACACATTTCGATAAAACTTTAAGACGATATTGCAGGATGCCAGCTGATTGCTTTGAAAACAATAAAAGTGATACATTGTAAAATGAAAATTTCTTAAATAGACTAGATGATGATTTAGCCACCCTTGTAAAATGCCACATGACAAATTGGGCTATGGCCAGAACTAATGAACTAGTTAACTTAGCTGAGCAATTATCCTGCAATATGATTTAAAAAAAAAAAAAAAAGAAAAGAAAAAATAGAAGATATCCTGAGTTATGCATTTACAGCCAAAGAATTAACTTCTCAAACTGAGGAAGGAGACCCTTAATCCTCTTCAGCTTCTAAAGCCATTTCCCCTTCAGCCTTCTACATTGCATCTCAAAAGGAGGAGTTAGAAGTCAGCCAGCGGAGGGCCAGGTTAAGAATAAGACCTCTACTGCTAACCACAATCCCATCTATAGATCACAGATATAGTAAGCAGGAGTCTTTCCAGAAGGCATTGTTTTTACTTAAACACAATCAGACTCTCACCTAAGTCACATACCCCACGCCTACTTCATGGATCAAGACCCTTTCACATGTCATTTCTAGAGTTGAAAGCCTTTTAAAAGGAAAGATTTTCTTTGTTGGGGAGCTCAGTTGTTAGGCATCTATGCCGCCACAGCTGCTGGCCAAATAAAACACCATTTCCTTCCCAGGTTAGTGTTTGAGAGGTTTGTTTGCAATCCCTCCTGCTTCAAAACCTCTCAACCCCACGGAGATTTTAATTTCCCTACGACTGAAGACTCTTCCCTCCCAGTCTGTTACTACTGTAAAAGACCAGGACACCTTAAGAAAGACTGCCTTAGACTGAAACAAAAGAAAAGACAGGAGAATGCAACTCAGGAAGACTAGGGATGCTTTGAGGAAGTACAGGGGTTGCACCTCTCCAGATATTTTACCCTGACAAACAAATTGGGAGAGATTAATATAATAATAAACCATGAGCTTACAATTGCCTTAATTGACACAGGCATGACTATCTCGCTGATAAATCCCACCTTATTTAGAAGCCCCATTCTTCAGAGTAATGAAATAATTAACATGTTGGGTGTGTCTAACAAAACAATCTCATGTTTTAAGTCAAAACCTATCCCTTATCATTTCATGGGAATCAGATCCCTTATCCCAGGCTCTGAGTGTGACATGCTTAGTAGATCCCATATGTTTCTAATATGCCCTGGGACCCCGTCAACCTTTTGGTCTGTGATCTCCTCAACATTCATAGCACCCATATCTCTTTTGCATCAAAAGGTGAACTTTTTAAAGAATTTGAGCCAGGAGACCAAAAATAGCAAATTAAAAAACGTCCTGACAAGGTACCACAACTTAGTACCAGTAATGTTAAAACATCATCCTGTGACCAGGAAAGTGAAGTGGAGACAGAAAAGGAAATATTACGGGGGAAGAAAGAACATTGGAATAAAGAGCAGAAAGCAGTAAAACTCCTTTTAGCTTCCCCAGTCTTCTTGTTAACCACAGAAGCAGAGCACTTGCTCAAGGACTTCCTGCCCCACTTATGGTCTTAATCGAATACAGATATAGGAAAAATATTCTCAGCCACTCCAATAAAGATAGAGAAAATCCCAAAGAAACCCCTACTCAATCTTAAATAATATCCTCTATGATAGGAAGCCATAGATGAAATTCTTCCCATCACACAAGATTAACTGAAAAAGGGGCTCATTATTTCCTGCACAAGCCCCTGCAACAGCCTTATATTCCCTGTAAAGAAACCAAGTGGGAGAAGATGGAGATTTGTGCAGGATTTGAGGGCAATAAACAATGTCATAATACCCAGACACCCATTAGTCCCCAACCCACATACCCTCCTGTCAACTATACCCACGACAGCCAGTATTCTGTTATGGGTCTCTGCAGTGACTTCTTTAGTAATCCTGTAGATCCAGACAGCCAAGATTTGTTTGCCTTTACTTGGAAAGGACACCTGACTGATCTGAGCTTGTCAATTGGTAAAAGAGAAGGCTGCAAACATTACACTGACAGCTTTCAGGGTTGCTCATGACTTTGGGATGCTATGGAAAGAGAGAGAATATTTCACCTACTCAAAGCAACCCATAAAACATGTACAATAAGTATCAGTGCTGTTAGAGTTATTCTGAAACCAAAATGTTTGAGTTATAAAAATCCCAGGTCACTGAAAACTAGACACCACAGAAAGTCAGGGTAACCAACTGGCTGATGCCACAGCTGAAAGAGCAGCATTCGAGCCACCAACCCCAAACCAGGAAATGGCCATAAAACCTAAAACACTTAAAAACATGTTGAAAGAAACTCGGAGCATAGCTCCTACAAAAGAGAAAACTACGTGGAAACAAGCAGGGGGATACTCAGCTCCCAAAACTAAAATATGATGTGGACCTAATAATGAACCCATTATTCCAATGGGATATCAGGTGCCCTTATAGAATATGTTCATAATCTAACCCAATGGAATGCAGATAAAATGAAACTCTGGTGTAAAAAGCATTACTGGAAACCATCCTCTACAGTGGCACAAAAGGTTTATTCTTAGTGTGTTATTTGTGCCAAATATAACCCAGGAAATTCCCTCCATGAGATCAGGGGATCATTTTCCTTTTCCAGCTAGACTTTTGAGGTATTGATTGATTTTATCCAGCTGCCATCATCTCAAAATTACAAGTATGTTTTAGTAATGGTCTACATGTTTTCCCATTGATTTGAAGCTTTTCCCTGCAGGCAAGCAACAGCCATGGCAGTTGGAAAAATCCTATTAGAAAAAAGGTATTCCACTGTAGGGAGTTCCCTGTGAACCTCACAGTGACAGGAGAACTGACTTTACTGGGCGGGTTATTCAAAATATTTGTAAAATTCAGCCCATATTTTAACATGCCCATTGTGTCTACTATTCCTAGTCCTCAGGCCTGGTGGAGAGGACCAATGGATTAATTAAAACATATTTATCTAAGTTTATGAAGGCATTTTGTCAACCTGGCCCAAAGCACTTCCCCTCATACTGCTTACACTCCAATCCAACCCTTTTGGTAAACAATAACTGTCCCCTTATGAAATTAGAACAGGAAGACCCATGTGTATGGAAATGAATATAACCAATCCAACTTTTAGTTGAATATAACCAATCCAGCATTTGGAGAATGCTGTGACCACATTATCATATTACAAGACACTGAGTGGCATGCCACTGATTGGGCACAGCGATGTGGTATTTGTTGGCTAGCTCCAGATAGGACATATTGGCTATGTGGCACTAACTTATGGCTGTGGTTACTTCCAGGGTAGTTAAGACAATGTTCTTTAGGTTATGCTTGGACACAAGGACAAGTAACTCAAACCCTGATAAAATCAGCAAACCGTCTTCATTTACAATCTTGTTGGACACTTTCTGTATTCCAATGGTATGATCACTTAGCTTCTGCCACCAAGTTCCCCAGGATTCAAACCAACCATTCAATCAATTGACTAGTGAGGGTTTTGAATCTAACAGACTGGTTAAGCAGGTTTTCATGTTAGTCATAAGTCAGGTGACATTCTTAGATTCATCTGGAATATAAACACAGCATTCAGTTTCTATGATGGTGCAGGTTCCCACTTGTGCTGTCTATTTAAAGCCATAGGTTTGGCAGCACAGCTTTCTTCATGAGCACGCCCTCATTATTTAGCAAAGAGGTACTCATGAAGCTATCATTTAGGGATTTGGGGGTATAATTTGTTAATGCCTCTATATGCCATTTAAAATCTTCAATAATTATCTGTGGTACAAAGATTGAAGCTAAGTGATCACACCATTGGAATACCTAATATATAAACTTTATTATGAACTATATTGTGTAAAGTGTGTGTGTGTGTATGTGTGTGTGTGTGTTCTGAGACAGCATCTGGCTCTGTCACCCAGGCTGGAGTGCACTGGCATGGTCTCATGCCACTGCAACCTCTGCCTCCCAGGCTCATCCTTACACCTCAGCCTCCCGAGTAGCTGGTACTACAGGTGCCGGCCACCATGCCTGACTCATGTTTGTAGTTCTTGTAGAGATGGGGTTTCCCCATGTTTCCCAGACTGGTCTCAAACTCTTGAACTTATGCAATCCACCTGCCTCAGCCTCCCAAAGTGCTGGGATTACAGGCATGAGCTACTGCACCCAATCAAATTATATATAATTTAATGATTTTATTCATCATATATTATTATTTACAGTTTATACTCCCAATGCTTACTTAGATCCATCCATGTATTTTTCATTCCCTTTGTTTTTTTTTTTTTTAAGTGAAGTCTCACTCTGTTGCTGAGACTGGAGTGCAGCGGCTCACTGCAACCTCTGCCTCCTGTGTTCAAGAGAGTGTCTCAGCCTCCCAAGTAGCTGGAATATCAGGTGCCCACCACCATGCCGGCTAATTTTTTCTGTATGTTTAGTAGAGTTGGGGTTTTACCATGTTGGCGAGACTGGTCTTGAACTCCCGAGCTCAATTGATCCACCCACCTTGGCCTCCTAAAGTGCTGGGATTACAGGTGTAGCCACCATACCCCGGCCATTCCCTTTATTATTTTATTTTCTTTCCACTGTGACCTTCTTTCTGGGATCACTTCTTCCTAAAATGCATCCTATGGTATTTCGTTTATTGAGAGTCAGCCAGTGAGAATTTTCTCCTTTTCTTTTCCCTAATAATGACTTTTTTCATCCTTGTAATTAATTAAAAGAAAAATTTACTACTGCTTTTAGCACATTGAAAATATCCTTCCACTATCTTTTTTGCTTCCATTTTTGTGTATCATGAAAAATTTCTGGAAGTCTAACTGGGGCTCCATGAATTTAATCTATCTCCCTCAGCCCCCACCCATGGCAGCTTTAAGGAAGTTTCTTTTGTCATTGGGATTCTAAAATTTCTGTGTAATGTATCTCTTACTTTGGCCTCTTGAATCTATGCATTGGTATCATTTTATCAGTTCTAGAAAATTATCCAAACAGTTTTATTATTCCTTTATATATTTCTCAGTCCCATTTTATCTTTTCTCCCGCATCCTTAATGACAACTTCTCAGGGATAAGATTTCTTTTCTTTTTTCTTTTCCTCTTATTTATTTATTTTTTCTCCTGCTCTACTTAGCCCCGTGGATCTACCCTGATGCAGATCCATGGGTAGGGGAGGAGGGATAGAATTGTCTTTGGTTCACCACTAATTTGAAGACACAGCCTTTTCATCTCTGGGTTTTACATTTACTCCTCTTACAACCAAAACCTAAGTCCCAGTCTACCAGGGATCAACAAACTCTTGGGGCAAAAGGTTCTTTCCTCCTTTTGCCTCCAAGAATTTTAGCTTTTCTTTTGAATTTGGCTTGTTAATTTTTTATTATGCTGTTAGCTCTTTGGTGCTTTTAAAGATTTTTTTTTCTCTTTTATTCAGCTTTTAAACTTCATTTTCTATGGCAGAATGGTCTGAATAACTTGATATCTCAGTTGAACTTCAGTATGGAGAGAGAAGTGTAAACCAAAAATGAAATTCTAAGGGCCCCTCCGCCCCCACCATAAGCCATCTGACTCGACTTCCTCCTCAGCCAGGGTTCTTTTAACACTCAACCTGAAAGACTGGTTCAGGCCATGTCGGAAAGTGGAGTCCGACATACCTCTCCAGCATGAACACCAACACCGACTTGAAGTCTGAGAGGAAACATGTTAAAACCTGTTCTCTCTGAAGCCTGCTACCTGGAGGTTTTATCTGCATGATAAAATTTTGGTCTCCACAGCCTCAACCCAGATATTTCTTTCTTTGATCCCAGGTCTTCAGACAAACTCAACCATTTGTAAACCTGAAAACGTTTAAATGTATCTACATCCTGGAAGCGCCATCCCTGCACTTCCCACCACCCCCCACATCAAGTTGTCTCACCTTTCTGGACCAAACTAATGTATCTCTTAATGATGTTTCATGCTTCCCTAAAATGGATAAAAACAAGCTGCACCCAAACCACCCTGGGCACATGTTCTCAGGACCTCCTGAGAGCTGTGAAATGGGCCATGGTCACTCATATTTGGCTCAGAATAAATCTCTTCAAATATTTTACAGAGTTTGACTTATTTCATGGACAGAAGCCACATTCAATTATTTAACTATTCAAGCATTCCAACCAAGGAAGTTTAAAATAAAGACTTCTTAAATAGATACTGGAGAACTGAGAAGGCAAATGAGAGACACTGAGATATTAGAGTCAGTAGCTAAAGAAAGCAACTATCACCCCTAAGCCTAAGGAAACAAAAGGAAGAAGAAATAATTGTTAAGAGTAGAGCCTTGCAGGTATGGATTTTGCAAGGCTTGTGAGGAAAGAGAATAATCCTGCTTAGCTAGTACTAATGCCTTAGGAACTCAGAGAGGGAATCCACAGAGCTGAAATTAGACCTCTGAGGAGGGATCACCAGCCTGCCAGTTCTAATATCTGTGAATGGGCCCAGTGAGGCTAGCTCCAGTTATTTAGAAAAGCTGCAAACAGAAAAAAACTCCTGGTCTTAAAACCATCACTGGTACAATAAATTTAAAATAAAGACACCTTTTTTGCCCCTGAAGCCATCCGGTATCCCTATATGTCCACTGTTAACAGAGCCCACTCCATCTTCACAAAGTAGGACATGGAAAAGTGGGATCAAAGCTGAGAGACAACAGCTCAATTACTGAGGTGACTGGCCTGATGCTTCTGGAGCCAGAACTCCAGCTAACTCATTTTGGGCAATATAGTTGTATTAGTCCACTCTCACACTGCTATAAAGAGTTACCTGAGACCAGGTTATTTATTTATTTATTTATTTATTTATTTTATAAAAAGAGACTTAATTGGCTCATGGTTCTGCAGGCTGTACAAGGAGTATGGCAGCTTACACTTCTTAGGAGGCCTCAGGAAACTTACAGTCATTGTGGAAGGTGAAGGGGAAGTAGGTACATTTTACATGACCAGAACAGAAAGCAGAAAGGGCAGGGGAGATGCCACACACTTTTAAACTATCATATCTCACTAGAACTCACTGAACACTGTGACACAGTACCCAGCAGAAAATCCACCCTAATGATTCAATCACCTCCCACCATGCTCCACCTCCAAAACTGGGGATTACAATTAAAACTGAGTTTGGGGCAAGGATACAGATTCAAACATTATCATTCCAACCCTGGCCCCTGATAATCTCATGTCCTTCACACATTGCAAAATACAATCATGCCTTCCCAACAGTCCTCCAAAGTCATAATGTTCCCAGACCAAACTGAGGATCAAGCTGCGATTTCTCATGACCCAAAAATGAGATGCAGATTAACTGGGGAGGAAGAAAGTTTTTATTTCTGTAACTGCTTACAGTGAGAAGGCCTGGAAATTATCACCAGACCAACTCAAAATTACAAAGTTTTCCAGAGCTTATATACCTTCTAAGCTATAGGTCTACATGTAACTGTTCATTCATCTAAAGACATAAGTGATTAACTTCTTTTAACATATAACTCAGGTCTGAGTCCTGAAGACCTTCCTCTGGGGCCTCAGTAAATTTACTTAATCTAAATGGATCCAGGTGCTGGGGTGATTATCCTTATCTTGTCTCCTACTAAATCACAGAGGTTTGAGGAGTTCCTTTAGACCCCCAATAAACTTGATTGTGGAGGCCTGGGGGGTTTCTTCAGACTCACAATAAAACATTGTTTAATCCTAACTGGGTCCTGTTCAGAATTCCTTCATTATTTTGTCATGCTTTAAGGCCCAGGAAAGGTCTAGGCAAAATTCTTGATGAGTTTTCATTACATCCCAGCCTTTGTATATGGGCACTGGCTTCTAATATTTAACTTAACCATTCAGTCAGTGCTGAAACAGTTGTTAGTGAGGACTGGCCGCCACAGTAATTCATGCCAAAGTTAACATCGATGTTCAAAGTCCAAAGTCTCACCTGAGAAAAGTAAAGTCCTCCACCTCCCAGGCTCAAGTGATTAGCATGCCTCAGCCATTCGAGTATCGGTGATTACAGGTATGCACTACTATGCACAGCTAATTTTTATAATTTTAGTAGAGACAAGGTTTCACTATGTTGTCCAGGCTGGTTCCTTCCACTCATGATCCTGTAAAATCAAAAAACAAGTAGTTACTTACAGGATACAATGACAGTACAGGCAGTGGCTAAATACTTGCATCCCAAAAGAAAGAAATCAGCCAAAATTGAAGGGTTGTTAGCCCCACACAAGTCCAAAATCCAGCAGAGCAGTCATTAAACTTCAAAGCCCCAAAATAATTTTCCTTGACTTTACATCACATATTCAGGGCAAGTAACTGGGGCAAGGGGTGGGCTACCAACATCTTGGGCAGATCCACCCCTGTGATTTTATAGGATTCAACACCAAAGGCTGCTCTCATGCGCTAGCATTGAATTCCTATAGCTTTTCCAGGGCAGGGTGCAAGCTGCCAATGAATCTACCATTCTGGGGTCTAGAGAATGGTGGCCCTCTTCTCACAGCTCCACTAGGCAGTACCCCAATGGGGACTCTGTGTGGAAGCTCCAATTGCACATTTCTCCTCTACACTACCCTAGTAGTGGTTCTCAATGAGGGTTCCATCCCTGTAGCAGCTTCTGCCTAGCCATCCAGGTTTTTCTATACATTCTTTGAAATTTATACAGAGTCTCCTAATTCTCACCTCTTGCACTATGCACATCCACAGGCTTAACATCATGTGGAAGCTCCCAAAGCTTATGACTTTCACCCTCTGAAGCAATGGCTTACGGTGTACCTGGGCACCTGTTAGCCACAACTGGAGTTGGAGCAGCTGGGATGTGAGAAGCAGTGTCCCAAGGCTGCACAGGATGGTGAGGACCTGGATCTGGTGCATAAACCATTCTTCCCTCCTAGGCCTTCCTGCCCCTGATGGGAGAGACTGCCACAAAGATCTCTGAAATGCCTTCAAAGCCTTTTTCCCATTGTTTTGGCTATGAGCTTTACTTTTTTTAATTATGCAAATTTGTGCAGCCTGCTTGAATTTCTCCCCTGAAAATGGGCTTTTCATCTCTACAACATGGCCAGGCTGAGAATTTTCCAAACTTTTATGCTCTGCTTCTCTTTTAAATATAAGTTCCAATTTCAGGTAATTTATTTGCTCACACACATAAGCATAGGATGTTACAAGCCACCAGGCTACCTCCAGAACATTTAACTGCTTAGAAACTTTTTTCACCAGGTACCTTAAATCATCACTCTCAAGTTCAAAGTTCTACAGTTTTCTAGGAAAGGGGGTCAGTGGCTCCAAGTCTTTGCTAATCTGTAATAAAAGTTACCTTTTGTCCAGTTCCCAATAAGTTTCTCATTTCTTTCAAGACCTCCGCAGTGTGGCCTTCACTGTTTATATCACAATTAGTATTTGGTCACAACCATTCAACAAGTCTCTAGGAAGTTCCAAACTTTCCCTTGTCTTCCTATATGCTTCTGAGTCTTCCACACTCTTCCAGCCTCTGCCCATTACCCAGTTCCAAAATCACTTTGATATGTTTTTCACATCTTTATAGCAACGCCCCCTCTTCAGTACCATTGTTTTTTTTCTGAGATGGAGTTTCACTCTTGTCACCCAGGCTGGAGTGCAGTGGCACGATCTTGGCTCACTGCAACCTCCGCCTCCCAGGCTCAAGTGATTCTCATGCCTCAGCCATCCGAGCATCTGGAATTACAAGTGTGCACTACTATGCACAGCTAATTTTTATATTTTCATTTATTTATTTATTTATTTTGAGATGAGTTTCACTCTTGTTGCCCAGGTCAGAGTGCAATGGCACAATCTCAGCTCACAGCAACCTCCACCTCCTGGATTCAAGTGATTCTCCTGCCTCAGCCTCTTGAGTAGCTGGGATTACAGATATGCACCACCATGCTTGGGTAATTTTTTTTCTTTTTGAGACGGAGTCTCACTCTGCCTCCCAGGCTGAAGTGCAGTGGTGTAATTTTAGCTCACTGCAACCTCCACCTCCCAGGTTTAAGCAATTCTTCTGCCTGACCGCCTCAGCCTCCCAAGTAGCTGGGACTACAGGTGCATACCACCACACCTGGCTAATTTTTGTATTTTTAGTAGAGATTGGGTTTCACCATATTGGCCAGACTGGTCTTGACTACGTGATCCACCCACTTCAGCCTCCCAAAGTGCTGGGATTACAGGCGTAAGCCACTGTGCCCAGACTATTTTTACATTTTTAGAAGAGACAAGATTTCACTATGTTGGCCAGGCTGATCATGAACTTTTGACCTAAAGTGATACCCCAGCCTAGGTCTCCTAAAGTGCCAGGATTACAAGCATGAACTAACATGGCCCATCAAAAATTGTTTGTATTAGAAAATTATCGTGTTGCTATTAAGAAATACCTGAGGTTGAGTAATTTTTTTTTTATTTGAGTCAGAGTCTCACTCTGTTGCCAGGCTGGAGTACAATGGTGCAATCTCAGCTCACTGCAATCTCTGCCTCCCAGGTTCAAGCTATTCTTCTGCCTCTGCCTCCCCAGTAGCTGAGACTACAGGCATGTGCCACCACACCCAGCTAATTTTTGTATTTTTAGTAGAGACAGTGTTTCACCATATCAGCCAGGCTGTTCTCAAATTCCTGATGTCGTGATCCGCCCCCTTTGGCCTCCCAAAGTGCTAGGATTACAGACGTGAGCCATCTTGCCCAGCCAAGACTGGGTACTTTTCTTAAAGAGGTTTAATTGGCTCACAGGTCTGCAGACTGTACAGGAAGCATAGTTGCTTCTGCTTCTGAGGAAGCCTTAGAAAACTTACAATCACTGTGGAAGGTGAAAGGGAATCAGACAATAATTACATGGCCAGAGAAAAAGGAAAAGAGCAGTGGGGAGGTGGCACACACTTTTAGACTACCAGATCTATTGAGAAGTCACTGACTATTGCAACACAATACCCAGGTGAAAATCTGCTCTCATGATTCAGTCACCTTACACCAGGCCCCACCTCCAACATTGGATTTACAATTAAACATGACATTTGGGTGGGGCCAAGTTTTAAATTATATCATTCCACCCCTTGGCTACTCCAAATCTCATGTCCTTCTCACATTGCAAAATACAATCATGTCTTCCCAACAGTACTCCAAAGTCGTAACTCATTTCAGCCTTAACATCAAAGTTAATGGGTATCTTTTAGCCATGGCTGAACCTGGAGCAGCTAGGACACAGTGTTGGATACTGCACAGGATGGTGTTTGATACAGCACAGGATGGTGAAGCCCTGGACCTGTTCCATTAAGCCATTCTTCCTTTCTAGGCCTCCTTGCCTGTGATGGGAGGCTTCCATGAAGGTCTGAAACATCTTGGAATTCTTTTCCCCATTGTTTTGTCTACCAGCATTTTCCTTCCTTTTAGTTATGCATATTTCGGCAGACTCCTTGAATTCCTTCCCTGAAAATCTTTTACTTCTTTACCACATAGCCAAGCTACAAATTTTCCAAATTTTCACACTCTATTTCCCTTCTAAACATAAGTTCCTTATAATTACCTTATAACATAAGACTTATATATTAAATTACCTTATAAGGTAACTTCTTTGCTCACACATGAGCATAGGACATTATAAACAGCTAGGTTGTCTCTGGAACACGTTGCTGCTTAGATTTTTTCTACCACATACCTGAAATCATTACTCTCAAGTTCAAAGTTTGACAGTTTCCTAAAGGGTCTAATGCCTCCAAGTTAATTGTTAATACATAACAAAATTACCTTTGATCCAGTTCCCTGTAAGTTACTCATTTCTATCTGAGACCTCAGCCAGGACTTCACTGTTCATAACACTATTAGCATTTTGGTCACAGCTATTTAACAAGTCTCTAGGAAGTTCCAAGCATCCCCTCATTCATACATGAATAATGTATGATAAGGTTTGGCCATGTCCCCACCTAAATGTCATCTTCAATTGTAATCCCCATAATCCATACCTGGTGCAAGGTAATTGAATCATGGGGGCAGTTTCTCCCATGCGGTTCTCATGATAGTGAGTGAGTTCTCATGACATCTGATGGTTTCATAAGCATCTGGCATTTTCCCTGTTGGCCCTCATTCTCTCACTGATGCCCTGTGAAAAGCTGCCTTCTGCCATAATTGTCAGTTTCCTGAGGCCTCCCCCCAAGACATGCAGAACTGTGAATCAATTAAAACTCTTTCATTTATAAATTACTTACTCTCAGGTATTTCTTCATCCAATCTGAGAACAAATTAAATGATTTGCTGAGAGTGATAGGCAGATATAGATATCTAGAGACATACAGAATTATATAGCAAATAATCTGCAATTTCTGTGTGTTTTTACAATAACAGCTTTTGTAATTGTGATTTTTTTCACATTTCCAGCAGGAAGAATTATAAAAATGGCTCTGGAGATTCCCATTTCCTGGTGCCCACATCCTGTATTATGCTCTCTGAAATGGTTTGAATCTGTGTCCCTGCCCAAATCTAATTCAAAAGGTAATTCCCAATTTAGAAGTGGGCCTGATGGGAGGTGATTCGATCATGGGGGCAGTTTCTCATGGTTTAACACATTTCCCCTTGGTGCTGTACAGTGATAGTGAGTTCTCATGACATCTGGTTGTTCAGAAGTGTATAGCGCCTCCCCACCCTCTATCTTGCTCCTGCTCTCACCATGTGAAATGCCTTGCTCCCTGTTTGCCTTCTGCAAAGTATAAGTTTTCTGAGCCCTCCCCAGAAGCTAAGAAAATGCCAGAATTATGCTTTCTGTACGCTTGCAGAACCATGAGCCAATTAAACCTCTTTTCTTTATAAATTACCCAGTCTCAGGTATTTCTTTGTAGCAATGCAAAAACAGACTAATACTGAAAATTGGTATCAAAGAGGAGGACATTACTACTGAAATGTGGAAGCAACTCTGAGCCTGGGTAACAGTCAAAGGTTGAAAAAGTGTGGAGGGCTCAGAAATAGACAGGAATATGAGGGAACATTAGGGACCTGATATAGTTTGGTTCTGTGCCCCCACTTAAATCTCATTTTGATTTGTAATCCCCACATTTTGAGAGAGGGACCTGTAATCCCAACGTGTCAAGGGAGGGAGGTGATAGGATCATCGGGGTTGTTTCTCCCATGCTGTTCTCATGATAGTGAGTGAGCTCTCATGAGATCCAATAATTTTATAAGCACGTGGGATTTCTCCTGCTTGCACTTCTCCCTCCTGCCACCATGTGAAGAAAGTTCTTGCTTCTCCTTCACCGTCAAGTTTCCTGAGGTCTTCCCAGCCATGTAGAACTGTGAGTCAATTAAACCCTTTCCTCTATAAATTACCCAGTCTTGGGTATTTCTTTATAGCACTGTGAATGGACTAATACAGTAAACTGATATTAAGCGTGGGACACTGCTATAAAGATACTTGAAAACGTGGAAGCAACTTTGGAACTGGGTAACAAGCAGAGGTTGAAAGAGTTAAGAGGGCTCAGAAGAAGAGAGAAAGATATGTGTTCTCTCCTAAATCTCGTATTGAATTGCAATTTCTGATGCTGTAGGCCTAGCGGAAGAGTATTGGATCATGGGGGTGGTTTCTCATGGTTTAACACTCTCTCTTGGTGCTATCATTGTGATAGTGAGTTCTCATGAGATCTGGTTGTTTAAAAGTGTGTAGCACCTCCCCACTCTCTTTCTTGCTCCTGCTTCCACTATATGAGATTCATTGCTTCCCCCTTGGCTTCTGCCATTGTTGTAAGTTTCCTCAGGCCTCCCCAGAATTTAGGCAGATGCCAGAATCATGCTTCCTGTATGTCCTTAGGAACTGTGAATCAATATCAGTTGAACTTCTTTTCTTTATAAATCACTTAGTCACATATAATTCTGTGTAGCAATGTAGAAATGGACTTATACAGCCTTCACTTAAATGTAGGTAGAATCTGTGAACATAATGGGACATTACGTCTGTTGTTATGTCACTTTATATGTCAAAGGAACTTTTCAGATGAAATTAAGGTCATTAATCAGTTGAGTTTGAGTTAATAACAGGGAGATTTTCTTGGGTATGCCTGAACTAATCAGATGAGTCCTTAATATAGATTAAAAGCAGCAGCAGATACTCTCCTGCTGGCTTTGAGGCAGCACCCTACCATGTTGGAGAGGGGACCATGTGGCCAGGAACAGCTATCAGCCTCTAGAGGGCTGAAGGCCTCAGTCCTACAACAGCAAATAACTAAGTTTTGCCAACAACCGAAGGGGGCTTGGAACTGAACGTTTTCCTAATTAAACCTTTAAATAAGGATACAGCTCTGCCTCCCAGGCTGGAGTACAGTGGTGTGATCTCAGCCCACTGCAACCTCCGTCTCCCAAGTTCAAACCATTCTCCTGCCTCAGTCTCCCAAGGAGCTGGGATTACAGGCTTGTACAACCACACCCAGCTAATTTTTGTATTTTTAGTAGAGATGGGGTTTTGCAATGTTAGTCAGGCTGGTCTTGAACTCTTGACCTGGTGATCTGCTCGCCTTGGCCTTCAAATTGCTAGTTACAGGAGTGAGCTACAGGAGTGAGCCACCGTGTCTGGTCTGTTATTTTTTTTACTTTTTGATTATGGCCATTCTTGCAGGAGTAAGGTGGTATCATATTGTAGTTTTGATTTACATTTCCCTGATCATTAGTGACATTGGACATTTTTCCATATGCTTGTTGGCCATTTGTATATATTCTTTTGAGAATTTTCTGTTGGTGTCCTTGGCTCACTTTCTGATGGGACTGTTTTTTTTTTTTTTTTCTTGCTAATTTTTTGAGTTCCTTGTAGATGCTGGATATCAGCCCTTTATCAGATATATAGATTGCAGATTTTCTCCCACTCTGTGGGTTGTCTTTTGTCTTTTAATCTGCTGATTTTGCTTTACAAAAGCTTTTTTTTGGCTTAATTAGGGCCCATCTATTAATCTTTGTTTTTGTTGCATTTGCTTTTGGGTTTTTGATCATGAAGTCTTTGCCTAAGCCAATGTCCAGAAGGGTTTTTCCGACATTATCTTCTAGAATTTTTATAGTTTCATGTCTTGATTTAAGTCCTTGATCCATGTTGAGTTGCTTTTTGTGTAAGATGGGAGATGAGGATCCAGTTTCATTCTTCTTCATGTGGCTTGCCCATCATCCCAGCACAGCTGTTGAACAGGGTGTCCTTTCTCTACCTTTTGTTTTTGTTTGCTTTGTTGAATACCAGTTGACTGTAAGTATTTGGATTCATTTCTGAGTTCTCCATTGCATTCCATTGGTTTATATGTCTGTTTTTACATCAGTGTCATGTTGTTTTGGTGACTATGACCTTATAGTATAGTTTGAAGTCAGGTAATGTAATGTCTCCAGATGTGTTCTTTTTGCTTAGTCTTGCTTTGGCTATGTGGGCTCTTTTTTTTGTTCCAAATACATTTTAGGACCTTTTTCTGGTCTGTGAAAAATGCTGGTGGTATTTTGATGGAAATTGCATCGAATTTGTAGACTGTTTTTGGCAGCATGGTCATTTTCACAATATTGATTCTACTCATCCATGAGCATGAAATGTGTTTCCATTTGTTTGTGCCATCTGTGTTTTCTTTCAGCAGTGTTGTCTGGTTTTGCTTGTAGAGGCCTTCACCTGCTTGGTTGAGTGTATTCCTAAGTACTTTTTTTTTTGCAGCTATTATAAAATGGGTGAGTTCTTGATTTGATTCTCAGCTTGCTAGCTGTTCAAGCATAGCAGGGCTACTGATTTGTGTACATTAACTTTGTATCCTGAAACTTTTCTGAATTCATTTACCAGTTCTAAGAGCTTTTTGGATGAGACATTAGGGTTTTCTAAGTATACGATCATGTCATCAGCAAACAGGGACAGTTTGACTTCCTTTTCACTGATTTGGATGCCCTTTATTTCTTTCTCTTGTCTCATTGCTCTGGCTAGAATTTCCAGCAATATGTTGTGTAGAAGTGGTGAAAACAGGCATTCTTGTCTTATTCCAGTTCTCAGGGAGAATGCTTTCAACGTTTTCCTGTTTATTATAATGTTGGCTGTGAGTTTGTCATACATGGCTTTTATTAGCTTAAGGTATGTCCCTTGTATGCCAATTTTCCTGAGAGTTTTCATCATAAAGCAATGCTAGATTGTGTCAAATGCTTTTTCTGCATTGATTGAGATGATCATGTGATTTTTGTTCTGTTTATGTGGTGTATCATATTTATTGACTTACAGATGTTAAAACATCCCTGCATCCCTGGTGTGAATCCTACTTGATAATGGTGGATTCTCTTTTTGATATGCTGTTGTATTCAGTTAGCTTGTATTTTGTTGAGGATTTTTGCATCTCTATGTTCATTAGAGATACTGGCTGTAGTTTTCTTTCTTTGCTATATCCTGTCTTGGTTTTGTTATTAGGGTAATACTGGCTTCACAGAATTATTTAGGAAGGATTCTCTCTTTCCCTATCTTTTGGAATAATATCAATAAGATTGGTACAAATCCTTTGAATGTCTGATAGAATTTAGCTGTGAATCTGTCTGGTCCTGGCTTTTTCTTTTCTTTTCTTTTTTTTTTTTTTTTGGTAATTTCTTAATTATCATTTCAATTTTACTGCTTGTTATTGATATGTTCAGAATTGCTATAGTTTTCTGGTTCAATATAGGAGGGTTGTATATATTTAGGAACTTATTCATCTCCTCTAGGTTTTATAGTTTATGTCTGTAAAGGTGTTCATAGTACCTTGAGTGGTTTTTTATATTTCTGTGATATCCTTTGAATATCTGATGTTTTGCTTCTAATTGAGCTTATTTGGTTTTTTTCTCATCTTTTCTTGGTTAATCTTGCTAATGGCCTATGAATTTTATTTATCTCTTCAAAGAACCAACTTTTTGCTTTATTTATCTTTGTATTTTTTGTTTGTTTAAATTTCATTTAGTTCTGCTCTAATCTTGGTATTTTTTTTCTTCTACTGGCTTTGGATTTGGTTTGTTTTTGTTTCTCTAGCTCCATGAGGTATGAACTTACATTGTCTGTTTGTGCTCTTTCAGACTTTTTGATGTAGGCATTGAATGCTATGAATTTTCCTCTTAGCACTGCCTTTGCTATATCCCAGAGATTTTGATAGGTTGTGACATTATTATCATTCAGTTCAAATAATTTTTTAACTTCCATCTTTATTTCATTGTTGACCCAATGATTATTCAGAAGCAGGTTAATTGATTTCCATGTTTTTCATGGTTTTGAGGGTTCCCTTTGGAGTGAATTTCCAATATTCTTCACTGTGGTCTGAAAGAGTACTTGCTATAATTTTAATTTTTAAAAATTTGTTGAGATTTACATTGTGGCCTATCATATGATCTGTCTTGGAGATTTTTCCATTGGCTGTTGAATAAAATGTATATTTTGCAGTTGTTGGATAGAATTCTGTAAATATCTGTTAAGTTTATTTGTTCCATTGTTTCTTTGTTGACTTTCTGTTTTGATAACCTGTCTAGTGCTGTCAGTGGAGTACTTAAGTCCCCTACTATTATTATGTTGCTGTATATCTTATTTCTTAGATCTAGTAGTGATTATTTTGTAAATTTGGGAGCTCCAGTGTTAGGTGCATATTGTCAGGTATCCAAGTCCAAGCCTGGCCATTTTAGCCTTGGTGACTCACACATACACCTCTGGATGGTCTGCAGGAGCCAGGAAGTCTGAAATTACCACAAGTAACCAGGTGGCCACAGAAAGAAGTGAAGCAAGTTGTTCCTGCGTCAACCAATTGCAATCTGCAACCATTGTTCCTGTTCAGCCTTATGAAAATTTCTCCCACTCCTGTAACTATCTAATTTACCACACCCTCCCCTCTGATTGCAATTTATAATCCCCACCATTATGATCTTTCCTGTTTGTATTAAATAACCCCTACCCTTGTGATCATGCATCCTGTGACTTCCTTCCCCTCCCCAAGATAGATTACCACCTTTAGCTGACCATTTACCCCAACCTATATAACCAATCCCCTCTCCTACCCACTTTGTCTAACTCCTTTCTCGGACTTGGCCCACTTGCACCCAAGAGTGAAATAAATGGCCTTGTTGCCCACACAAAGCCTGCCTGGTGGTCTCTTTATGCAAACGATGCACCTGACACATATATATTTAGGATTGTGATATTTTCCTGTTGAACTAGTCCTTTTATAATTATATAATGTGTCTATTTGTCTTTTTTAACTGCTATTGCTTTAAAGTCCATTTTGTCTCATGCAAAAATACTACTCCTGCTCACTGTTGGTGTCCATTTGTATAGAATATCTTTTTCTACTCCTTTACCTTAGGTTTCTGTGAGTCCTTATGTGTGAGACGAGTCTCTTGAAGAACTAGATATTTGGTTGGTGAATTTTTATTCATTCTGCCATTCTGTATCTTTTAAGTGGAGCATTTAGGCCATTTACATTAAATGCTATTATTGAGATATGAGATACTATTCTATTTATTTGTTGTCTGTGTACCTTGGTTTCCTTATTTTTTTTTCATTGTGTTGTTTAAGGAGATTCTATTTTGATGTATTTCAAAGATTTGTTTCAAGATTTACAGCTTCTTTTAGAATACAAAAGACATAATCTCTCGAGACCTCCATGACCCCGCCCACCACTCAGTCCCTTCTATTTTACCATAGCTGATGTGCTCTTGAAATTGCCACCTCCTGGCTGGAGGCCAACCGACACAAAGCCAGTGCATTTAACAAAAATACAACCAAGGACCCTCACAGAGTCCACTTCACTCCCCTGCTATCTCCACTGGAGCAGGTGCTGGTATCCATGGCTGAGACACCTGAAGACAGATCACATCATAGGACTCTGAAGACACTCCCCAGTACCAGTATGGAGACTAGTAGCTCTCTTAAGTGGCTAGATTCAGAAAAGAAATAACAATCACTGCAGTTTGGCTCTCAGGAAGCCCCATCCCTAGGGGAAAGGGGAGAGTACCATTTCAAGGGAGAACCCTGTGGTAAAAAAGAACCTGAACAGCAGCCCCTGGGTCCTAGATCTTCCCTCTGACATAGTTTACTCAAATGAGAAAGAACCAGAAAAACAATCCTGGTAATATGAAAAAATAAGGCTCTTTTACACTCCCAAAAGATCACACTAGTTCATGAGCAATGGATTCAAACCAAGATGAAAATCTCAGAATTATCAGAAAAAGAATTCAGAAAGTTGACTATTAAGCCAATCAAGCAGACACCAGAGAAAAGTGAAACCCAACTTAAAGCAATCAAAAAATGATACAGGATATGAATGGAAAAATCTCCAGTGAACTACATAGCATAAATAAAAACAATCACAACTTCTGGAAATGAAGGACATAGATAATTGCAAAATTCACTGGGAAGTCTTAGCAATAGAATCAAATAAGTAGAAGAAATAACTTCAGAGCTCAAAGACAAGACTTTCAAATTAACCCAACCCAACAAAGACAAAAGAAAAAGAACTTAAAAAGATTAACAAAGCCTAGAAGTTTTGGATTATGTTAAATGACCAAACCTAAGAATAACTGGTGTTCCCCAGGAAGAAGAGAAATCTAAAGATTTGAAAAATATATTTGAGGGAATAATTGAGGAAAACATCCCCAGCCTTGGCAGAGATCTAGACATCCAACTACTACAAGAAGCTTAAAAAACACCTGGGAAATATACCACAAAAAGATCATCACCTAGGCACATAGTCATCATGTTATCTAAAGTCAAGATAATTGAAAGAATCTTAAGAGCTGTGAGGATAAAGCATCAGGTAACCTATAAAGGAAAATCTATCAGATGACCCAATTTCTCAGCAGAAACCTTGCAAGTTATTAGAAGGGACTGGGGTCCTATCTTTAGCCTCCTGAAACAAAACAATTTTCAGCCAAGAATTCTGTATCCAGAGAAACTACACTTCATAAATGAATAAAAGATAAAGTATTTTTCAGACAAATAAATGCTGAGAGAATTCACCACTACCAAGTCAGCACTGCAGGAACTAGCATATTTATTTTAATGCTAACATTGTCCCAGATTTGAGTTGTTGTAGCCTCACAAAATGGACCCCTATGGTTTTTTGTTAGGTGTGTTAAGATCCTTATTCTGTTTTTAAGCACTTTCTTACTTTCTAGTCAGAAAAAAAGCTCTAGGCTTGGAAGTATACAGATACACAAATATATTTACATCTATTTATATATCTTTATTAAAAACCATGAGTTCATATTAACAACTCAAGTTCCATTATTTCAATTCGACACCACAGAGTTTCTTTCTTTCTTTCTATATTGTGTCTTCTTTCTGACAGTGAGCAACCTGAGTCCTGACATCTTCAATATATCTACATATTTGCTCAATCCTATAATCAGAACACAGTGCCAAATTTTCTAACTCATGCCACTGGTAAAACCAAACCTACTTCCACTTAATGAGGTATGGAGAATAGTCAATTCATAGAGACAGAAAGTAGAATGCAGACTACCAGGGGCTAAGGGGCAGAAGTAAGGGGAGTTATTGTTTAATAGGTAAAGAGTTTCCATTTGGGATGATGAAACGGTTCTGAAGATAGATAGTAGTGATGGCTGCAATCAATAAGACTCTATGCAATGCCACTGAATTGTGCACTTTTCAATGATTGAAGTAGTAAATTCTATGTAATGCATACTTTATCATGATTTAAACAACACTACAGTACTGGTTAGACTTCAAGATTTTTTTGTAGTTGTTTCTGTATTTAGACTGGGATAAGATAGATAGAAGATAGATAGATAGATAGATAGATAGATAGATAGATAGATGATAGATTAGATAGATTCAAAATCTACATATATTACTTATCTTCTTTTTAAGTAAGGTTATATTATTTTTTAAATATAGCCAATTTATTTTTATTTTTATTCCATTTAGTCTCCATTCTTGTTCATTTAAGCTTAAAACTATGTAAAATAACAACATAATTATACATGTCAAACCTATCTAGAAAGGAAGTGTCACTTCCTCCCAAATGCCTTCCCTGTTTCCACCCAGCCCCTGGAGATAACCAGTCTCATTCTTTTCTAATTTATCCTTCCTTATTTCTTTTTGCAAAAATAAGCAGATACACAAAAGGTATTATATATTCTTTCACAGAATAAACCACTCCTAGAACCCACAACACTACACCCTATAGAAATCTTTCTAATTCTTTTACGTGACTGTATAGTATTCCATTGTGTGGTTGCACCATGGTTTCTTCAACTAACCTTCTATGTATTGGCATTTCGGTTGTTCCTAATATTTGTCAATGTATGCTAAATAATGCTGCAATCAGTAGATGTATCTGGATCTTATAGAAGGTATATCTTCAAGAAAAATTACTAGATGTGAGAATCCTGGGTCAAAGATAAATGCATGTGTTGTGTAGTTTTGTTAAACATTGCCAAGTTCCCCTCCATAAGGTTCTATCATTTTGTTTCCCCACCAGCAATGCTGACAGAGCCTGTATCCTCACAGCCTCACCGCAGAGTGTTATTAATCTTTGTAATTTTTGCCAATCTGATGAAAAATAGTATCACAATGTAGTTTTAACTTGCCTTCCTCTCAAAGTGAGCAAAGGCAAGCATTGTTTCACGTGTTTAAGGGTCACTTATGTGATGTGTGTGTGCACAGGAGACATGCGCATGTGTAAATTTTCTGCTCTTAGATTTTGCCCTTTTTGTCAAGTTTCTTCTCATTTGTTAGTCTATTGGGGTATTTGAATAATGCTAGTGCTGAGAATCCTCAAACGAGAGTACAATTGTAGTTAGATAAACAGTGTCCAGAAAACAGATGGTCTCTGTGCCCAGTGAGCTTGGAAGCTGTGGAAAGCAGATTTGATTGGACCATCCAAATGTCTACTTCAGCTCAATCGTAAGAAACAGCAGAGTTCAGCATCGGGCCTGAGGAAGCAAAATCCAGCAAGATTCTGAAACAAGGTCTGGTAGGCTACTTCCTCATCAGAGTCACACCATAGCAAGATCACACCTCTTCTACCCTTACACACCCTGAAACAGAACAGAATAGAATAGAACAGACCCACCAGTGTTTCGTTATTTTCTCTTGCTTAACACCAACAATCATTTCATGGAGAAGTTGGCAGGGAGCCTGGGGAGCTCCCAGTGACCCTCACCTTCCTGACTCCCCATCCCCATCAGAGGAATGAGGCAACCACCAGGCGTCTCTCCCCACCCTCCCGGAGGAGAGAAGGCATCCATGCTGGCCTGGGGTGGCAAAGAAAAGAGGAGGCCTGCACTGAGCCACACCTGAGACCCTGGGAGCCCCCAGAGACTCCAGCAGGCTCTGGGACATGGCGGGTGGCAAGGTGGACATTCCCTTGGACTCAGGGACCCACAAAGCTCTGGTGGCTGCTCCAGCTGAGACACGGTGGCAAGGAGCTTGGCTCCCTGCTCGTTTTTCACTTGGGATTTTCACTGATGCTTTTCCTTCAATTTTAAGAATCTTCTATGTGGTAGGGTGGAGTGGGAACTCAGCAGCAACCTGAGGCACTTGAGAGGGATTAAGAAAGAGAGTCTCAGATGATCCCTGAGGTCTCTGAGTGAGAACCAACACTACATGTGGGAACCTGACCAAGAGAGAGAGTTCCTGTCCAAAGGGCAGATATGGAGAAAGCCCAGGGAAGTCTCACACAGCGTGGTTAGTGTGGTTGTTTGATAAGGTGTAATGCAGACTCAAACGTCTGGCTGGATGGTGCAATTAGGGGTAAGGCTAAGGTCTCCAAGTGCCCATCAGAGACCAGTGGTCCTATACTGCCGTCAAGCTAAAAGGAGGAAAGAGAGAAAAATTAAACCGATGACACCAGGAAGTTTTAGGATGAACATAGTGACTGAAGGTGCTTATCTGCTTTGGATGAGGGTTTTTGTGCCGTTTTGTGTGCCAGTGACTGTGGTTCCTTCCCCCTGAGTGCATTATTATAGGCACTGGCACGTTGGCTGCTCTGGTACAGAACATCACTGCTGCCTGAGAGGCCATGCCCCTCACAGCCAAGAATTTGAGCCATAACAATAGGACATATCCACGCCTGCCTGTCACCTAAGCTCCCCAAGTCCCAGTGGTTATTCAACAAAAGCCAAACTGCATACTGAGTGCAAAATTGCACATTGCTTTGTTAATTCTGGATTTGATACAAAACATCCTATTGCAATGTAACAGCCCAATTTGACCGGTCAAAAAGGCCTTCAGGGCAAGAAGACTAACAGTGGACTGTTGCAGGCAGAATGCCAAGGCCACTTGGCATTTCTTGATTTACAGATGGCGCTGAGAAACTACAAACAGATGGGGCCTCTTGTAGTTTCCCAGATACAATTTATAGACGGGCAGCCAGTGAATGGTCATCTCTTGACTTATGCTGGACATAGAAGGTCTGCCCAATGGGCCAACTTCACACAGTGGCGATGGCCATACCAGCCACCCCTGCTACCATATCTTAATACGTATTTTTTGACCCATGGTTTCTGTTTCCTAAGAGCTTCACTATCAGGTCAGGGAAATGGCCACTGAGTGACTAAACTATTAAAGGACCTCTAGGTGGAGAACAAAGACTACAGCCAGTTCGCTGCCTAAAAGGGGGAAATAGCTGTCACTCGTGTGGATGCTGGAACTACTATGGCCACCCATGAAAAGAATTTATATCATCTTTTTACATACACTGCAGGACTTCACTCTGACCAAGGAATGGTCTGCTAGTAGGATAGGACCCCTATCTGACTAAGGCAGTAAAGACACTAAACACTGCACTCCAGTACCAGGGAAGCACAGCCCTGAGTGCATGTTGGGGAATATTGGGCTTGAGGAGGCTGGAGGTGGACCAGGCAGCTGCTTGATAAGGCTGCACCTGTGAAATCCCAATCACTGTATTCTTAACCATTCTTTTTCCTTTCTCCTTTTAGAGTGCACTTCCCAGGGGTGGCTTGGGGTAACTTGTGGTTTGGGCCTCCATAGTACCCCAGACAGGGCTCATGAAATCTAACCTGGAGGTGAGACTTCCCCCTGTTAATTCCCCTATATGGAATCTATAGAGTAATGCATGGGACCAAGGAATACCACAGTGCACAGGTTCCTCTGCTGGCTCCAGGGACATCTGATCTTTCCAGTTGGGTGAGTGGTGTTTTCAGACATGTCAAGTTTTTACAGGATGTTTCCTCCCTTTCTGGACTGGAAGACAGAGGCTGAAAGGTCTGAGTTAATCAAAAAGGCCAGTGGGTCCCAAAGACTTTGGACTGGGTGCTGCACCCATTGAGCCCAACTCCTATCCAATAGGTAGGGAACACGAGACACTCCAGAAGGGGTGGGGGTGGGGGTGGGGCACCAAACTGTTGTTCTATTTTCTCCACAAAGACATGGCAGCAGAGGCCTGGAAGCATAATGCCTTCGTTAGGTCCTCCCAAGCTGTGGTCACCATGGGTGGTAGGGGTTGGATCTGTGTCCCCACCAAATCTTATGTTGAAATGCAATCCCCAGTGTTGGAGGTGCAGCCCAGTGGGAGGTGTTTGGGTCCGAGGGGAGGACCCCTCAAGGCTTGGCGCTGGCCTCGCGACAGTGAGTGACGTCTCACCAGATCTGGTTGTTGTAAAGTGTGGCAGCTCCCCCCGACCCTCTCGCTCCTGCTTTGGCCATGTGAAGTGCCTGCTCCCACTTCAACTTCCGCCTGAGTGAAAGCTTCCTGAGGTCTCCCCAGAAGCAGATGTTGATGCCATATTTCCTGTAAAACCTGCAGAATCGTGAGCCAATTACATTTTTCTCTTGTAACTTGCCCAGTCTGAGGTTTTCCTTCATAGTGATGCAGGAATGGCCTAATACAATGGGTCAACGGATGAAATGTTGGATTGGCCATCCTGGATCTTATTCTGTCACAGACCACAGTGGTCCTCTCATCCTGCCCGTAGCAAATGGCACCAGCATTCCTAACACCACAGGGCAAATCAACAGACACCAAGCTCTGGCTTGCCAAGTAAGGATCTGGCACCTGCCTCATGAAAGGGAACCAGAGGTGCCCTGTTTTCACTTAACTGGCCTAACCTTGCAAAATGTCATAAGCACAATTAGTAAAACCATGATGGGCTAATAGTTTGACACACTACTTTCTTGTTTTCTTTTTTTCTTTTGAAATGGAGTCTTGCTCTGTCACCCAGGCTGGAGTACAGTGGCACGATCTCTACTCACTGCAACCTCTACCTCCCGGGTTCAAGTGATTTTCCTGCCTCAGCCTCCAAAGTAGCTGGGATTACAGGACCCCACCACCATGCCCGGCTAATTTTGTATTTTCAGTAGAGACAGGTCTTTGCCATGTTGACCAGGCTGGTTTTGAACTCCCGACCTCTGGTGATCCACCCGCCTCAGCCTCCCAAAGTGCTGAGATTACAGGTGTGAGTCACCATGCCCAGCCCAACACACTACTTTCATTTGATTACATGAAAGATAAGTACCCCAGTGGCAATGACAAACACAAGGACTGCAACAATGCTAGCCTTCTGAAGGTACTTTATAAACAATAGTGTAGGGGTGAAACTGTGCTCATGCAACATGACTTAGCTGTGAATGGCTGTGCCTCCATACTCACAAGTAGGCCACTGAACAATAAAATGGGAGAAAGGGTGCTATGTACACCTGAGAGCTACATATTTCTCTATGGGCGGTCTGAGGGTGACCAAAAAATGAGATAGGCAATGTCTGTGCCTGAAAAGCTAGTGGATGGTGTGGTCCTGCATGCTAGGGGTGCCCATATAAACCACTCCTGGGAGTGAGACATATCACTGGGCCAGCAGCCTAAAGCTGTACACCAGGACGCCTAGAGCTATATCAGAAGAAATAATTGACTCTAGGTTTACGTTCTTTATGAGATCTTCGATAGCATCCATAGGAGTCAGCTCTCCTAAAGAAATAATCATAAACCTGTCCCTGACCATGGCAGATGTTGCTTCCTTTACTTTGGTAGCTTTGAACTCTCCTGGGAAGATTATTTTAGACAACACAGTTGCTCTAGACTGCCTTTTAGCCCAACTGGGAAGAGTGTATGCAACTGCTGCACCTGGATAAACAACTCAGGCATTGCTCAAACACAAGTAGAGCAGATCTGATTGCAGACAGTGGGGCCACTGAAAGAATCTTCTCTGAGCCCTTTAGCAACTTCTAACCTCCATTCCAGGGATCCCAGGCCAGGTTACTGCCCCAAGCAGGCCTGCTCATCCTCCTTGTAGTAGTAGTCCACTTGGCCCTGGTGAAAAGTACTGTAGCTATGGTTTGCAGGTCACAAGAATAATGGAGAGTGTACTGCATCTGCAACATCTGGATATAGGGAGGGTCTGGCTAAAACAGCCAGGGCTCCAGTCCCCCAAAAACAAGAGGTCTTTCAATACTGTAGCCCAGTATGTCATGCTGTTCCTGCAGTATAAAACCAGGGTGGGCTGCTTCCCCATGTGCCTCAGCTGTGGTGCAAATGAGGCACAGGCAGATGACATGCCATCCACCCTGGGGAAGTCCCTGAGCCTTGAGGCATCGGCTGGCAATGAATCCTAGACTTCTGCTGTCCCCTGCTGCCAATCTGTAAATAACAGGCCCACTTCATCTAACTTGTGTGTAGAAATGATCTGTCTCACTAGACTCAGAAAAACTTGGAACCAGCACACAGTGAGCCTGCTTCACAAGCACAATATTTACAGACTCATTAGCTCTCCGTAAAAACTGGCAGCAGGAGTTCAGGAGATAGCTCTGCTACAATCTGGTGTTTCATCTCCTGGGAAGCTATGGGTTCTGTGGGTGTTATGTGCTCTTCTTATTTATCTTTATCACACATGCAGCTTTTCATTACATGCAGATTGTGGAGGGCCTAGAAGGGGAAAGTCCCATTGGTGTGCTCCTTCCTCCATCCTGATACCAACCTACATATTTTCTAAGCCTTAATGCCAGTCAAAAGGGAGGAGATTAGCGAAGAGTGGGTAGGCTTCACATGGAAACAGTAAACTTGAATGCTAAGATTAATTCTAGTACACAGTAGTAAGCCTAAAGTCTCCATTCTCGCATATCTGTGGGGACATTTTGATGTGGATACATACCTCCTACTCATTAGTACAAAATCATTTGCACTGAGAACTTCAGAACCACACTGACTAAAAAGAGCCAATTTGCAAATCATATTTTCTACAGAACACTAAATAGGGTGTCTTTTATCCTTGTTTAATTACTTAAGGTTTAGCGCCCACTGGTTTGCAGCAATGGTCCCTCAAGGGATAACACACAGTCCTGTTTGTGCTGTCCTTGGAACCAGAGCTACAACTGCCTTCTCCCTTCTCATGTATGTGGATCTGGGGCTCCATGATTGAAATCATCTGCTCTGGCTGCCTACCATGCTGTCCCCATCACACTTAGAAAGTCACTGAAGCCATCTGAGTGCTTCCTCAGGACCAGCCAGAGACTGTAACCAGGAAACAGAAGTGTTTCTTTGGCAGCATGCCCATGATTGCTTGCTGCTTACGTGCACGAATATAGAAAAGACTAAGTAGAAAAACATTCTGGTTCGACAGGTCAAGCATTCTAGAGGATTTTTGGCCACTTTTCCCATTCTTCAGACCCTACACGTTGACTAATCCTCCACCCACGTCCAGCCGCCTTCCTCCTGGCCAGTTGCCAGTGTACAAACCTGCCCCATTCCCCAATAGCCTTGAGTAGCCAGATGACAGAATTATTGGCCAATCATTTAGTGAGGTTGCGGAGAGATGAAGCTGTAAAATTCTACTTTTCAGGAAATCTGGAAACCTATAGTCTCCACACCTGATCAGCAAAGAAGGAGTTCTCTGTGGGCATCAGAGACAGGGACCCAATGTGGAGACCTGCAAGTGTGTGTCTGGCCCTGAACTCACAAGCACAGGGCAGGCTTCCTGAGCATTGAAGAGAGTACGCGGGAGAAGCAAACACAAACTGAAAGAATATACAAGGTGTCTTTCTTGGATGTTACTCTGTGACAGATGGTAGAGACAGGAGTGATGGAAAGAGACTGAGAAGATCTGGACATGGAGGCTGGAAGGGCCAGGGTGTGATTCAGAGAGGCAGAGGCGCATGAGAAGGAAGGTGGATTTTAAGGCTGGAAATTTGAGGGTCAGTGGTCCGAGTCACTCAGAGACAGCATCACAGCACAGCCCTCGCTGATGCCAAATAAAGCACAGCCCTCGCTGATGGCAAGTAAAGCACAGCCCTCACTGATGGCAAATAGATGACAAGAGGACTGGAAGGAATTCTGCTAACATGCAGGAGCTACTGAGGAGGAATGTGGGAAAATTAGCAAGTGGAGATGATGATTTTTGGCTGTTTTTCCTGTTCTTCAAGAATGCAGGAGGTAACTAGAAGGACTGAAGAACAGGGCTGCCAAAACTAGTGGGGAGCCCCTAGAAACAGTGACGTCGCCCACCAAACAGACCCCGCCAAGGCTGTACCTGGCCTTACGTCTCCTTCACCTTTCTGACCCCACGCAGCCACCAGACAGCCATGCCCAGCAGCGCCCTGCAAAGCCACAGAGTGCCCAGAGTGAGCCCCAGCAGAAACACAAAGACATCGAGCAGGTATTGTTCATGCCAGGGCTGCTGGAAGACATAGGGCTTGAGGTGCGCCGCCCCGCCCGTTTGGAGGACATGGTCAATCCAGCCCACCAGTCGCTGTGTGGGGCTGAGCGGTTGGGAACGCAGGATGACGCTGGCAGCCACTGCTGCTGATTTGTACCTGTTGGGAGAGATAGAGAGGAGCATTACTAATGTGACCTCACAAGAGTTAGAATGTGTGATCCATTCTATATGATGCACTAAAGACTGAGTTTCAAGGAAATTTTGTTGGCCTAGCTTTGCAATAATCTATCTGCGTTCCCTTGAAAAGTTTAATCATGACACCTACATGCAAAGATCCATGTTTAATGCTAAAAGTCTTAAACTACGGCAGGGCGCAGTAATCCCAGCACTTTGGGAGCCTGAGGCAGGTGGATCACCTGAGGTCAGGAGTTCAAGACCAGCCTGACAAACATGGTGAAATCCTGTCTCTACTAAAAATGCAAAAATTAACCGGGCATGGTGGCGCCTGCCTGTAATCCCAGCTACTCGGGAGACTGAGGCAGGAGAATCGCTTGAACCCAGGAGGCAGAGGTTGCAGTGAGCCGAAGCCACTGAACTCCAGCCTGGGTGACAGAGCAAGATTCCATCTTTTTAAAAAAATTCCTACACATGGATTCCTGGGTGACAGAAAAAGATTCCTATACATGGTGTGCCAGTCTCTAAATGGAGTGACAAATCTCACTCTGGGGACTATCAGGCACAGGCTTCACATTTCCCCAAAATGAAAAGGCAGGAAATGGTTCTTAGCATCTAACTTAAATGCTCTAGTCTTGCTCTCAGAGGACACAGGTCAGCTGTTGGCATCACACACATATTATTCCATGTCCTAGAAAATACAGTTTTAATCTAAAGCAAAACAAAACCAAACAAACAACAAAAAAGATTACCACAGTGCCCTTAATGTTTTTGCCTTCATTCATCATTATGACCACAACCCCAGAGAGCTGCATACCTCTTGTCTTCTATGATTTGTTTCATCTTCAGAGCCAGTGTCTCTGCCTTGAGCTTCTTTAACTGAATAGAGACACCAAACTTTTTGGCTTCTACTCGGATCATGTTTTCAGGCTGGTCTCCAAAGACAGGGATCCCCACCATGGGCACACCATGCTGGATGGCCTCCATTATGCTATTCTGACCACCATGGGTGACGAATAGACGGATGCTGGGGTGAGCTGTTGTAAATAAGAAAGAGGGTGGGACATTTCAGGATGAAGCTTTCAAAACATCAGGCAGAAATGAAGGGCATAAGAAAATGCCAAGGGGATCTAGTGGTGTGTTAAACCATTGTATCTAATGACTGTGCTTGGGACACATCCAAGGTTACAGTTCTAAGATACAAGATTCCAAGCATTGCTATCTTATGGAAACATCTCTCCTCAGCCAGAAACTCGGCTAAGGCTTAGAATTGAGTGAATTCTATAGAGAAGAGTGTTGAGCAAGGCACACATCTCTATCTGTCCATCCATTCTTCCTTCTCTCTGTCCTCCCTGTGCCTCTCTTTGTTTCCCTCACCGCTATTCTCTATGTGTCTCTCTGTTTTTACCTCCTCTGTGTTGAGCCCACTTTTACCCATTGACAGCTAACTTCCCTTTTCTTGTATTCCTGGCATATTTGTTGACATCACAACTCATGTGTCACTCATAAAACTTGTATTGATTTTATGGTATCCTCAATTATAAGAGAAGCCCCTTGAAAGTAGACTGGATCCTTCACCTCCTGTATTTCCAGTTCCTGTCTTTCCATGCTGACATTACTTAGAGCTAACTAAAGTGGCTGTTGATAATGACAAACATGTCTCAACCTGGGTCCCCCAACTGCAGTGTGTATCATACTCTTTGTTTCTTCTCTGAAATGGAAGACATGTGCCCCACCCCAGAATTTTAAAAAATATATTTACAGAAGTAGGACCAGGAATCTACGACTTAAATTGCCCAGATTCTTTTGAGTCATAATCTTGGTTGTGAACTTCTGCTCCAATCAGTGGCTATGGCAGTGTGATGTCTTTAAGAAGCAGCATTGGGCACAGAGAAAACCTATTGGGGGTGAGGGAGCTCTCTGTTCTCAAACAATTCAGTAGACCAAATCATCAACTGTGAAGTTGCCAAGCTTGGCACACAGGTATATTGGCACATCCTAAAGATATCATTGGCATTAATGATGTGATGGTAGAAGTTGCTCAGACCCTTAGTAAATTAAGAGGATGTGTCCACATTTATGTGTGGATGTGTGTTTCTGTAAGTGCATGTGGCCAAACTGGTGCTCACGAAGTCACTTAAGAGAGTGGCAACTCTCCTAACCCCTGGTATATATATTCAGAGTTGATAGGTTGTCTTGAATTTTGTTTGGGTGATGTTGTCCAAGACCAAATAGAGTAGGGTTAAAGAGACTTGACAGAAATATCACATAGGGCTACAGACATCAGGCCTGGGATAGAAAAGAATGAAGGAAAGAAGGCTATTTTGGCATCTGATCCCATTGGAAGTCAAGCCTGGTTTCCCAAGAACTCTAGCTGGCTGCTGCTTTTCTAGTCCACTGAGCCTCACCTGTACCTTTCAATAGCTCCTTCTGAGGTTGGTACAAATATCTGGCTAAAAGTTAGAGCCCCAGTGAGCCCCAAAGACAGGTCAATGGAAGGAGAGGAGCAGACCTGGGCAGCTCTTACCCAGGAGGTCACTCTGAGGAAGCCAGTCCACAATTTTCACATTTGCAGCCAGGTGGACATCTTTGGGCAAATGAGAACACTGACACTTCCATATCACCCCTTGGGGTAGGTGGGCAAAGGCATTGTTCATCTCCTCGAAGATTTCCCGATTCTGACAGGTGTTCACCATGGAGCCCAAGGTCACTAGGACAAAACCAGAGTCCCCAAACTTGGCAATGAAGTTCTCCAAGTCCTGGAGAAAGATTACCAAGGTAAAGAGGTGACAAAATTGTTGGTGAAAGCTTAGTTGACCACAAAAATGAAAGCTAGATTATTTACTAACACAGTGTCTTTTCCTCACTGTCCCAAAGCTATTATCATAGCTCCTAGTATAGCTCAATACTAGCTGCATTATGGTCATGTGTTGGTGGGAACATCCTTCTTCCCTGAAACCCTGACCCTAGTATCTGGGCCTTTCTTGATCTTCCACTCATTATAGGCCCAGGGAGTCACAGGAGTTTTCCCAGGTCACACTAGAGGTAATAGTATCTGAAAGAGCATTAGTAGGTAGCCAGGATCCAACATAAGGAGCGGGACTTCTGGAGGCTAGAATGGAGAAGCTCTGTTGCAGGCAGAAATGGTGGCAGAGTAGGGTAAGTCTCCTCTCCATCTACACGAAATGTACCATTTTAGTGTGTTTTCCTCCAGTGTTTTATGATAGTCTCGGTCACTGATCTTTCTGTGCATACTTCATCCTGTACCTCAGTAGTTCACTCACAGGACTGCAAATTATAACCACAGAGAAAGATTTTTTAAAAGCAGCAATGCCATAGGGAGGTGGAGGAAAATGGCATAATAGAGATCTGAAGTGATTGTGCCCCCCGCAGGAATACCAAATTAACAACTATCCACAAGAAAACACCTTCATAAGACCAAAAAAATCAGGTGAGCAACCACCATTCCTGGTTCTAACATCATACTGAGGATCGAGGCACTGAAAAGGAAGGAAAGACAGACTTGAATTACCATGTTGTGCAAAGAGAGAATCTGTGTGCTTAGGGAGGCAGAGCCTAGTGACTACAGACTTTGCAGTGGAAGTCAGTCCTCTGCAGTCACAGAACAAAGCAACACAGGAAAGAATTCCGCTGGCATCCATGCAGGGAGCATTTAGATCAGCCTTTGCCAGACGAAAAGCATCCACCTCAGCAGTAGGAACCTCAGTGCTTGTTAGACCAACCACTGCAGGCTAAAGTGCTCTGGGGTTCTAAATAAACTTGAAAGGCTATCTAGGCCATAAGAACTAAAATTTCTAGAGTGCAAGTGACCTGGTAAGAAACCACCCAGGACAGCCAAGGGAGTGCTTGTGTCACCCCTCCCCCAACTCCAGGCAGGACAGCTCACAGCTCCAGGAGAGATTCTTTCCTCCAGGAGAGGAAAAGGAAGAGTGAAAAAGTCTTTGTCTTGCAACCTGGCTACTAGTTTGGCCACAGTAAAATTAAGCACCAAGAAGAATCCTACCATCTCCGTATCTCAGCCTTAGCTCCTGGACAACATTGCTATACATGCCCTGGGTCAGAAGAGAATCTGCTGCCCTGAAGGGAGAGACCTAAGCCTGGCAGGATCCACCATCTGCTAACTAAAAAGCCCTTCGGCCTCAAATAAACATCAGCAGTTGCCAGGCAGTACTTCTCATGGGCTTCGGGTGAGGTGGCCATGGGCAGAGACTCCTGCTTTAGGAAGGGAGGGGGTAGAGTAAGTAGATCCCTATAATTCCCAATTCCAGGAGCCAATTCCCAGACAGATTTGCTAGACCCAACCTGGGCCAGAAGGGGACCTGCTGCCCTAAAGGGAAAGGTATAGGCTTAGAAGAATTCACCACCTGCTGACTAAAGAGATCTTGAGCCTTGAATAAACATCAGCACTAACCAGGCAATAGCTATCATAGGCCTTAGATGAGGCCTAGTGCTATGTTGGTTTCAAGTGTAATACAGCATAGTTTCAGTGGAGGTGGCCATGAGAGTATTTGTGTCATCCCTCCCCCAACTCCAGACAGTTTAGCACAGGGAGAGAGAGAACCTCTGCTGGTGTGTGGGAAAGTAAGGGAAGAGAACCAAAGACTCTGCCTGGTCATTCAAGGAATTCTCCTGGCTCTTACCTAAGACAAGCAAGGTGGTACTTCTACAAGTCTGCAAGAGTTGGCATGACTGAGCTTGGAGTGCCCCCTAATGCAGACACAGGTGCAGTGACCAAAGACTTAGATTACAACACTCAATTCCCTTTGAATAGGAAAGCTTTCTCAAGGACAGGTACGAACAAGCTCAGACTGCAAAGATTAGAATAAATACTTAACTCTTCAATGCCCAGACGTTGATGAACAAGTTGCAAGCATCAAGACCACCCAGGAAAACACGACTTCACCCAGCAAACCAATTAAGGCACCAGTGACTAATCCTGGAGACACAGAGAAATGTGATCTTTCAGACAGGGAATTCAAAATAATCGTTTTCAGGAAGTTCAGTGAATTTCAAGATAACACAGAGAAGAAGTTCAGAATCCCATCAGATAAATTTAGCAAAGAGATTGGAAGAATTAAAAATAAAAAAGTAGAAATTCTAGAGTTGCAAATGCAATCGACATATTGAAGAATGCATCAGAATCTCTTAATAGAAGAACTGATCAAACAGAAGAAAGAATAAATGAGCTTAGACAATATAGATATAAATAGAAAAACAAAAATTTAGTGGACTGGGAGATAAAGTGTAGAATTTTTATTACTGTTCTTTTTTGCTTATTAGTTAGTTTGTTTCTTTTTGCAATCAAAGTTAAGTTATCATCCATTTAAAATAGTGGGTTATAAGATGTTACTTGCAAGCCTTGTAGAAACCTCAAATCACAAAACCTACAACAGATAGACAAAAAAAACCTGTGAGAAATTAAAACAGACAACCAGAGAAAATCATTTTCACTAAAAGGAAGACAAGAAGAAAGGAAAGAAGAAACAGAAGATCACAAAATAACCGGAAAACAACAAAATGGCAGGAGTAAGACCTTACTTACAAATAATAACATTGAATGTAAATGGACTAAACTCTTTAATCAAAACAGAGTGACTGAATGAATAAAAAGAGAGATTTAACATTGTTGCCTCCAAGAAACATACTGCCTATAAAAACACATAGACTGAAAATAAAGGGATACAAAAATCTATTCCATGCAAGTGGAAACCAAGCAAAAAGAAGTAAGTAGCTATACTTACATCAGACAAAATAGATATCAAGACAAAAACCATGAAAACAGACAAAGATTATTACATAATTTTTAAAAGTTTGATTCAGCAAGCACATGTAACAATTATAAATATATAGGCACTCAAAATTGGAGCACCCAGACATATAAAGAAAACATTATTAGAGGTAAAGAGAGAGATAGACCCCAATACAATAACAGATGGAAAATGTAACACTTTCAGCATTCGACACATCATCCTGACAGAAAATCAATAAAGAAACATTAAACTTAATCTGAACTACAGTTTAAATGAACCTAATAATATTTGTAGAAATTTTCTTCCAATGACTGTAAAAAAGGCATTTTTCTCCTCAGCACATGGACCATATTTAAGCATAGACCATGCATTAGGCCATAAACTACTCTTAAGAAATTCAAAATATTGAAATTATATGGTATCTTTTTAGACCACAATGGAGTAAAACTATAAGTCAATAAAAAGAAGAACTCTGAATACTATACAAATGCATGGAAAATAAGCAATATGCTCTTGAATGACCAGTAGGTCAATGAAGAAATTAAGAAGAAAATTCAAAAAATTATTGAAACAAATGATAATGAAAACACAACATACCAAAACCCATGAGATACAGTGAAAACACTAAGAGGAAAATGTATAGCTATAAGTGCCTACATCAAAAGAGTGAAAGACTTCAAATAAACAATTTAAGGATGCATCTTAAAGAACTGGAAAATCGAGAGCAAACTAAAACCAAAATTAATAGAAGAAAGAAATAATAAAGATTATAGCATGAAATATAAAATTTAAAAATATAAAAGATTAATGAAATAAAAAGTTTGCTTTTTGAAAAGGTAAACAAAATAGACAAAACTTTAGCCAAACTAAGAAAAGAGAGAAACCCCAAATAAATAAAATCAGAGCTAAAAAAAGAGACATTACAACTGACACTACAGAAATTCAAAGGATCATTAGAGATGTCTATGAGCAACTATATGCCAATAAATTGGAAAACCTGGAAGAAATGAATATGTTCCTAAACACATACAGCTTACCAAGATCAATCTATGAAGAAATCCTGAACCTTAACAGACCATAACAAGTAACAAGACTGAAGTTGTAATAAAAAGTCTCCTAGCAAAGAAAAGCCTAGGACCCAATGGCATCAATGCTGAATTTTACCAAACATTAAAAGAACTAATACCAATCCTACTCAGACAATTCTAAAAAAACACAGAAGAGAAAGGAATACAAGTCCTGTATTACCTTTATACCAAAACTAGACAACTACACATCGGAAAAAGGAAACTACAGGCTAATATCTCTGATAAACATTGAGGCAAAAATCCTCAACAAAATACTAGCAAATCAAAATCAATAATACATTAAATAGATCATTCATCATGACCAAGTGGGATTTATACCAGGAATGCAAGGATGGTTCAACATATGCAAATCAATTAATCTGATTCATCATATCAACAGAATGAAGGGAAAAATTATGATCATTTCAATTGATGCTGAAAAAGCATTCAATAAAATTCAAAGTCCCTTCACGATAAAAACCCTCAAAAAACTGAGTATAGAAGGAACATACCTCAACACTATAAAGGTCATATATGACAGACCCAAAGCTAGTATCACACTGAATGGGGAAAAACTGAACACCTTTCCTCTAACATGACAAGGATGCCAACTTTCACCACTGTTATTCAACATAGTACTGTAAGTTCTAGCTAGAGCAATCAGAAAAGAGAAAGAAATAAAGGGCAGTTAAAATAGAAAAGAAGAAGTTAAATTATCCTAGTTTGCAGATGATCTAATCTTATATTTGGAAAAACTTAAAGACTCTACTGAAAAAATTATTAGAACTGATCAACAAATTCAGTAAAGTTGCAGGATACAAAATCAACATATATAAATTAGTAGCTTTTCTATATACCAACAGTGAATAATCTGAAAAGAAATCAAGAAAGTAATTTCATTTACAATGCCCACAAAAAAAATAAAATACTTAGGAATAAAGTTAAACAAAGAAGTAAAAGATCTCTACAACGAAAACTATAAAACATCGATGAAATTAATCAAAGAGGACATTTTTAAAAATGGAAAGTGATTCCACATTCATGCACTGGAATAATCAATATTGTTAAAATGTCCATATTACCCAAAGCAATCTACAGATTCAATCCAATCTCTATCAAAATACCAATTGCATCCTTCACAGAAGGAGAAAAAATAATCCTAAAATTTATATGGAGCCACAAAAGACCCAGAATAGCGAAAACCATCCGGAGGAAAAAGAACAAAACTGGAAAAATCACATTAACTGACTTCAAGTTATACTACAAGCCTATAATAACCAAAACATTATGGCACTAGCATGAAAGCAGACACATAGACCAACAGAACAGAATGGATAACCCAGTAATAAATTCATACATCCATGGTGAACTCATTTTTGACAAGGGTGCCAAGAACATAAGGACAATCTCTTCAATGAATGATGAAAAAGAAAAAAAAAACCTAGATATTTATACACAGAAAAATAAAACTAGACCTCTATATCTCATTATACAAAAACCACATCAAAATGTATTAAAGACTTAAATCTAACACTTTGGGAGGTCGAAGCGGGTGGATCACCTGTGGTCAGGAGTTCAAGACCAGCCTGACCAACATGGTGAAACCCCGTCTCTACTAAAAATACAAAAAATTAGGTGGGTGTGGTGGCAGGTGCATTTAATCCCAGCTACTCAGGAGACTGAGGCAAAGAATCACTTGAATCCAGGAGTCAGAGGTTGCAGTGAGTCAAGACTGCACTATTGCACTCCAGCCTGGGCAACAAGAGCAAAAGTCCATCTCAAAAAAAAAAAAAAAAAAGAAAAAGAAAAAGACTTAACTCTAAGGCCTCAAGCTATTAAACTACTAAAAGAAAACATTGGGGAAACACTCCAGGATGTTGACCTGAGCAAAGATTTCTTTTTCTTGTGTAATACCTCAAAGCCACAGATAACCAAAGCAAAAATGGAAAAATGAGATCACATCAAGTTAGAAGGCTTCTATACAACAAGGGAAACTATCAACAAAGCGAAAAGATAACCCATGGAATGGAAAAAAAAATGTGCAAATTCTTCTTCTGACAAGGGATTAATAACCAGAATACATAAAAGCTCAAACAACTCTATGAGAAAAAAAAATTTAATAATCTGGTTAAAAAATAAGCAAAAGATCTGAATAGACATTTTTCAAAAGACATACAAATGGCAAACAGGCATATAAAAGGTGTGCTCAACATCACTGATTATCAGAGAAATGCAAATCAAAACTACAGTGAGATGGCTTTCATCCAAAAGACAGGCAAATAACAAAAATGTGGAGAAAGAAAACTCATACACTGTTAGTAGGAATTTAAATCAGTACAACCACTATGGAGAGCAGTTTAGAAGCTCATTGAAAAATTAAAAATAGAACTACCTTATGATTCAGCAATATCACTGCTAGGTATATACCCAAAAGAAAAGAAGTCACTAAATTGAAGAAATATCTGCAATTCCATGTTTTGCAGCACTATTTGCAATAGCCAAGATATAGAATCAATCTAAATGTCCAACATAAGATGAATGAAGAAAATACAGTATATGTACATAATAGAGTACTCATTAGCCATAAAAAAGAAAGGGATCCTGTCATTTGCAGCAACATTATAGCACATTATAGCACAACAGGGTGACTACGGTCAACAATAATTTAT
>PVKP010002023.1:58887-131404 GCA_004027715.1 Plecturocebus donacophilus
AAAAAAAAAAAAAAAAAAAGCTACGTACCTCCTTCACCATTTGCCCACAAGAAAATTCCTGTGGACAAAGAGCAGACGGAAGTCAAAAGCATCCCTCTGCTTGCCTGAGACAAATGCATGTCAGCTTGCTTCCTTTGCCCTATTGTTTGACTGAACCAGACTAAGACGTAACTGACTATATCTGTAAATTGCGCATTCAGTGAAAGGCTAATCAGAGACTCCAAAAAATGCAACTGTTTGTCTCTTGTCTGCCTATAACCTAGAATCCCCCTCTCCTGCCTTTCCAGACCAAACCAATGTTTATCTTACACATATTGATTGTTGTCTCATGTCTCCCTAAAATGTATAAAACCAGGCTGTGCCCTGACAACCTTGGGCTCATGTCGTTAGGACCTCCTGAAGCTGTCATGGGTACATCCTTAACCTTGGCAAATAAAGTTTCTAAATTGGTAAGACCAGTGTCATATATTTTGGGCTCATAGTATCTAATGTTTTAATTTTATGTTTAGCACAATTTTGTCAATTCTTACTTCCAAATATTTCTTTCAACTCTGATTCTGATTCTCTCTGCCCTATAGAGTCTCACCCCAGCTCCCAACCCATCATTCTATTAAGTAGTTCAGCCCCTGCTGGATTCCAGCCAGCATACCACTTACTATTCCAAAGTACCTCTTTGAAACAGCCTTGTCATCACTTTTATAATCATAAGGCAACATAAACCATTATATAAAATTTGGGAAATGCAGTGAAGAAACATTTTTTTTAAATGTATATTGTCTCACAGCCATTACAACATTTACTCCCATTGTTATCCTCTTAACAATGTCCTCTCCTTACTCCATGGTGGAGGCCTGACCCACCCACCTGATAGCTAAGGTTTTTGGTAAATCCCCACAGCTTTACTCATGCAATTGAATCTTCTACTTCACTAGTCTAGCCAGCACTGCCCAGGGAACCCAGCCTCATGGCCATGTCAATCACATCGTCACACACTGGGCCCCCTGCTCCCCAATCTGGGGTGCTTTCCCTCTCAGCTTCATTCCTAAAACTTCCTGCCACCAATGCAAAGCTCGTATCATCCATAGATCGTTCCCCAACTCTTCCTGCTCACCCAATGCAAGTTCAGAGGAGGAAGAGTGAACATTTTGGTGTCTGGAAAGCCCAGGCCCTCAGGGCCTCTGAAATACACAGTGGTGGGAATGTCACCTATATCACCTGAGCTTCTGTCCTTCTCTGTTTATAAAAATGAAGATGCTCACACCTCCCTACTGGTGGCAGGGTATTAAATACGATAACTTCTGTAAAATGGGAACCCAGTGTTCACAGGCAACAGCGGCCAACTCATCTTAGCTCTCCTCCCTTTGGAAAACTTCTCTAGCAGAGGTTCTGAGTTGTGAAACTGTGCTGTGCATTCAAATCACCTGGGTAGCATTTGCAAATTACAATGACAGGGGTCCACCCCAGACAAATCAAGTCAGAAGATCTAGGTGGAGCCCAGAGCCAGGGCTCTACAGGCAGATAACACTGGAAGTTCTTGCTGTCAGTCCCATGCAGTCCCACCCTGCTTACTCTGAATCCACATTGTTGTCTGTTTCATTGCGAGTAGCTTATCTCCTTAACAATTATTGCATGTAATGGGCACTAACTACATATTTATTGTACACGTGAACATACAAAATAAAAATGCAAACAAAAAACAAAATTTTAACTACAGGGCTTATTTTACCAAGGCTAGGACTACGGTGTGGCAAGAGAGGAGACAGAGGAACTCATATGAAGATGCCCTTGACCTCAGGATGGTGCAAGGCCTAACACTGTACCTGCCCAACCTTGAAATTCAGCATTGCCTTTAAAATCATGCCCTAGGTGCCTCCGTTGCCTATCCCTACTTCAGCCTCAGGATCCCACGGGCAGGTGGCAGCCACCTCCTATGCACTGAAGGCCTCTGTGTGAATTCCAAACTGAACGCTAAGGGTTCACTTACTTGTGGAACTGGTTTAATAGGTTTTTCCATCAAGCCCCCAACATAAACAGTGTTGGGAAGCAGGGGCCGGGCAAAATCAAAGGCAAAGTCAGAGTTAACAAACCACAACTCTGCTTTCAATAGAAGATGAGACAAAACTGGCCTAGAGCCTTCTGTGAAATGCTCCTTGATGGTGTTGTCAAATGTAGACTGCTTGTGCCATTGCCTCCTGCAGAAACTAAAGAACATCAGAAAATTCTTCACTCGGCCCCAGAAGTCCATGCGATCAGTCAGAAAGGAATGGAATACTGGCACATAAGACAAAGGGCTTGGTAGCCCAAATTCCAAAGAGCTGAATGAGGTGGCAAGAATGGCCACAAATGACTTCTCAAGCTTCTCAGCAATCAGGAAAGGACAGTAGTCAAAAGTTTCAACTATCACCATGTCGAAGTTCTCTTTCTTTAAGGAATCCATGATATCCTTTCTCCTTAAAAAGTGACTGCACTGCAACGCCAAGTATTCTAGAATGTTTAATAAGTTTTCAAAATTTTCTCTGTTAAAAAAAAATAAGTAATGAATATTCATGGAAGTGTTAAATTTACAATACATAAAAGTATCTTGAGATACAAAGAAAAATATCCCAGGGAAGCAACAACCTTTCTAGCAGTCACCCACATATATGACCAGCTTCCCACAAATACTCCCTGCCATGATTATCCTGGCTTAGGTTTCTACTCCCTAGAGCATACCTTTCTCCCTTCATCCAAATCCCAACCACCACCAATGCCAATTCAAGGTCCTACTCTGAGAGCCATCTCTGACTGTAGCAGATCTCACAGTTCTGTCTCCTTGATAAATTAGGTGAGACTCTGTTTAGCCCTCATTTACATATGGACTTTTTTATGAGTGATTTTCTTATTTACCCAGCCAAACTGTGTAACTTGATGACAGAGTTTGTCAGTATTGAGGATATGTGCTATGTTTTTAGCACTGTGTGTTTGCCTATGAGAGATTTCCTCAGCCAAGGAACTCTTTGATTACATTACAACCAAAAATCTCAGCTGAAAATGAGAATTCCACCTTTCTATCCCTGGGAGTTAAGCAATGGAAAAAACAAAAACAAAGGGAACCTGGTTTTTGAAACACATTATTTGTTTTCTTTATTATTATTTCTTTCTTTGCTGTTTACTTATATTTTTATTTTACATATTTTTATTTATTATTTAATTATTTATTATTACTATTTCTTTCCACCTCAATACAACCTGTGGTATTCAGGGAGGCGGATGCAGGAGAATAGATTGAACCCTGGAAGCGGAGGTTGCAGTGAGCCGAGATCGCACCATTGCACTCCAGCCTGGGTGACAAAAGAAAAACTCTATCTCAAAAGAAAAATTTAGTAATGTAGTAAAACTCTTTAGAATGTAGTTGATTAGACATGTTTATAATTAAGCTAATAAAATATTTTAAGAATGCACTCTTACCCACACCTGTCCTTAAAAATATTAAACTGGGTAAGAAGAAACAAGGCATATGCTTAAAATATGTAACTAACTATGCAAGATGATAAGGCTGTGTCACATAGGTGGGTTAGAGCCGACACATAGAGGAGAGAATGCAATGCTCCAGCTTGGGTGAGGAGGGAGGCTTTATGGAGAAAGTCAGATTTCAGCACTACCTTGACTACTGAGTAGAATTTTCAAGGAAAGAAGAGTAGGTAAGGCCACTGTGATTAACAAAGATAGGCCTGGATTTCTATGCTTTCTCTTTTATGTCTAAAATTAAAAAGTTATGTGTTCTTTCCCATCCAGATTAAGCAAAATGAGTCCATTTCATGTTTCATTGTGTACCAGGTCGATTGCTTTTTAAAAGAACTTTGCTATATGTTTAACTTCTATAAAAGCAATATTCATAAGCCTTCTTTTTATTTATGAATATATATGAGAAGAACGGAAGACAGTCAGTGGGAAAAGGTGACTTTAATTTTCCCACCAACAATGAAAAGTTGAGGGGCCTATCCAGATTTCTGTGTTGGGGAGATTATAGGCAATGATTGTAGGTGAAGTGTTGCAAGGAAGTCCAGGAGAAACAATTTCCCACTTTCTACAGAAAATCACTCATGCTTATACTGTAAGGAAGACAGTACAGAGTAAAGAATTTCCAGTGACTTTATTGGATGATGTGACATGCAATACTCATCTACTCCCCCTATCATCTGTCTCTCCATCTATCAATCCATCCATCCATCTGTCCATCCATCATCCATCCATCCATCCACCCATCCATCACTTCCTCTTATCCTCTTTCCAAGTAACCATGCATCCATCCATTCATCTGTATGATTAAAATAGTGACTCTTTGGTTCAAAGAATTAAAAAAACAATTACCTGCCACATAAACTTTCTTCCAGAAAGAAATTGAAACTCTTCTTAAATTCTCTTTGATGATCTTCGGGTACAACCCAATTGATAACTTGGTATGATTTTTCCTCCTTTTTAAAATCTTAGGAAAACAGCAACAGGTTAAAACAAGTTAAATATGTTACACAAAAGAGTAACATTAGCATAACAATATCAAAACTTATTTCAAAGATTATTTATTTGAATGGTTGCTTCTTTAAGTGTTTTTTAATGTATGCATTCATTTATTTTTCAGACAGAGTCTTACTCATCTAGGCTGGAGTACAATAGCACAATCCTAGCTCTTTGCATTCTCAGGCTTCTGAGTTCAAGCAGTCCTTCTACCTCAGCCTCTCAAGTAGCTAGAAATACAGGCAAGCATGACCACACCTGGCTAATTTTTTAAATTTTTTGTAGAGATATGGTCTCACTATACTGCCTAGGCTGGTCTCAAACTTCTGGCCTCAAGTGATTCTCCTGCTTCAGCCTTACAAACGACAGGATTACAGGTATGAGCCACTGGGCCCAGACTTCTTTTTTTATCTCATTTTGTTGCTTTCTCATTCATTCAATCTTATAAACTGATGAAAATTTATTAAAATCCTTACAATAATTCAAGATTTCTTTTTCAGTTTAAAGCTATGGAAGCTTCAGTTTAAAAGTATAGCTATTTGTCTCATTTTACAGGTCAAGAAAACAAAGGTTAATTTAGTTTAAAATAATCTGTCAAAATTACACGCATAGAAAGTGGTAGAGTTTGTATTTAAATACACTACACGTCTGTTTGATTCCAGAGCCTCTGTTCTGTTTTACAAAGCAATTATTTTTATTATTTAAAATGATACATGCAAATCATTTTTAAATTCAGTCAAAAAGCACTAACAGACTTCATTGAAAGAGCAGTCCCCATCACCTCGACTGACCTCATTACCCAAGTGTAATAAGACATCTGACTCCATTTTTGCTGTTTGCCTCTTGACAAATTGCAAACCCCATTTCCCCTTCCCCTTCCTATGCTCCATTTAAGCAAACTGGTAAGAAAATCTACACCTTCTCTCTTATCCCTGGTAGGAGTTTCAACCCATGCAAGTCAGGACAATGAAGGGAAATGCTCAGCCCATCCTAACCCCTCCTCACATGAAAACTCAAGCCAGTCATCCCTCCCTGCTCTCTAAAGCCATTTTTCTGATTTTCCTGGTAGCCTGTCCTGCTATTCCAAAAAAAAGGGAAAAAAAAAAACCCTCACCCTATGAGTCATAAACTTTCATAGTGTACCTTCATCAGATGACATCCAAACCAAACTCTGTGTAAGGATTGGGGGTATATTAACACATAGTCCCACATATATTAAGATCTTCATATTCAAGCTAATTGAAATAAAAGACTCTATCCAAGTATCTGCCGGCAAATACTTTGCAGTCATAGAGTTAGCTAGTATGTTCTCTTCCATGCTGACTTTAACAGGCTCTCAGCCACAGTGTGTCTTTACCTTGGAAGAAACACAATGTGGGGCTATCCATGGTGTACTTCAGCAGCCTTATGATTGCCCACAATATTTGCCAGCAAGATCTGCTGCTTCTAGCTTTCTTCAGGAGTACAGATATAATATTACATTGAGGGTGTCCTCCTTGAGGAGGTTCATTTGCCACACTCATTTAAGACATAGAAACATTCAAAAAGGAGCTCACGAAGAGGATAAGCCATTGTCCCATGCAAAGTATCAGATCCAGGCCCTCAATTAAATTCCAAAGGATCATTTGGTTAGTTGAAGTCCTCTCCATCCCCAATACCATCAAGAAACAACTATTGAGCCTCCCTGCAAGCCCACAATCTTTTAGGACATTTTGCATTCTAAAGACAACATATTCCTAATTTATAAATTTTACTTAGGTCCACTCATGTTTATTACTTGAAAATCAGCCCACATTGAATAGGATCCCCTGTAACAGAAGGCTCCAGAATCTATCCAAGTTGCAATATAACAGGCTCTCTCATCAGTGCCTCCCGGAAACACCTGCATTGTAAAGGCTTTAGCATCCTCCTTTCATGCCACCTGGAGTTCTTCTGAGTACCTGTTATGGCTATTTCAGTTTCCTATTGTTACTTTAACAAATTACAACAAAGTTAGTGGTTTAACACAACACAAGATATTATCTTATAGTTTTGGAGATCAGAAGTCCAAAATGGGTCTCATTAGAATAAAATCAAGGTGTGGATAGAGCCGCATTTCTTCTGAAGCCTCTAGGGAACAATCCATTTTCTTGCCTTTTCCAGCTTCTTGAGGCTACCTGCATCCCTGGATCACGGCCCGCTTCCAACAGTCAATCACATTGCTCTGATTTCTTCTTTCATCATCACTTCTTTAACTCTCTTACCATTTTCTTTCCTTTATAACAGGGGTGCCCAATCTTTTGGCTTCCCTGGGCCACACTGGAAGAAGAATTGTCTTGGGCCACACATAAAATACACTAATGATAGCTAATGAGCTAAAAACATTTGCAAAAATAATCTCATAATGTTTTAAGAAAGTTTATGAATTTGTGTTGGGCCACATTCAAAGCAGTCCTGGGCTACCTGCAGCTGGTGGGCCATGAGTTGGACCAGCTTGCTTTATAAGAACTCTTGTAATTACATTGGACTCACCTGGGTAATCCATGATTATCTCCCTGTCTCAAAAATCCTTCTATTAATCACATCTGCAAAGATCCTTTTGCCATGCAAAATAGCACAATCATAATTACAGGAATTTGGACATGTATATCTTTGGAGGGGGGCATTATTTGCCTACCACACTGTGTTTTCTAGATCCCAGACATTCATATACATCCCTCATGGAATGAAAATGTGTTCATTCTATCCCAACATCCCTCAAAGTCTCAAACAATTATATCATCAATTCAAAGTGAAAAATCTCATCTAAAGCTCATCAGCTTAGAATTCCCAAATCACATCAGCTGAATAATCCACATCAAGTGTGGATGAGAGTCTGGGTGTAATCCATACAGTGGGTCTCACTTTGTTGGCCAGGCTGGAGCACAATGGTGTGACAATGGCTCATTACAGCTCTGGCTGCCAGGGCTCACATGATCCTCTTGCCTCAGCTTCCCAAGTAGCTGAGACCACAGGAGCATGCCACCAGGACCAGCTAATAGTTTATTTTTATTTTTAGCAGAGATGAAGTCTCACTATGTTGCCCAGGCTGGTCTCAACTCCTGGGCTCAAGTGATCCTCCCGTCTCAGCCTCCCAAAGTGCTGGGATTACAGATGTGAGCCACTACACCCAGCCAGTAGTTTCTCAAAGTTTATTGGAACTGCCACCATTCATTTTTAATCAAAATTTTAATTTAAATCAATTTAATTTAGTTACACTTTTTGAAATTAAGAAGTAATTGTCTTAAAAATGAGTATACTACAACTATTTAATCAGATATCCAGTTAAGGCAGACACAAAGAGAGCTAAATGATGTTCACTGGAGAATATGAAACCTAATTAAAAGATATTAAAATGGTTTTAAGCAGGGACTCAAAAAGACATTTGTATATCAGTGTTCATACCAGCCTTGTTCATAATAGTCAAAAAATAGTAACAATAGAGAAAGCCAATTACGTGGCTGAACAGCCTTTTGCTGTATCCATTAATGGATTAAAGGATAAACAAAATGTGCTGTATCCATAACATTGAATATTTATCCAGCCATACAAAAGAAGTTCTAACACGTGCCACAATATGAATGAACCTTGATGATATTATGCTAAGTGAAGCAAGCCAGACAAAAGGACAAATACCGTATCATTTTATTTATACACAGTGCCCAGAATAGTCAAATTCATAGAGAAATAAATAGAATAATGGTTATCAGGGGCTGAAGGTAAAGGATAAATAACAGAAGTCACTGGTAGAGGAAGGCCAAGGTGAGCAGATCACCCAAGGCCAGAAGTTCAAGACCAGCCTGGCCAACATGGTAAAATGCTGTCTCTACTAAAAATACAAAAAAATTAGCTGGGCATGGTGGCACATGCCTGATGGCGTGCATCTACAGTTCCAGCTACTTGGGAGGCTAAGACATGAGAATCACTTGAACCCAGGCAATGGAGGTTGCAGTGAGCCAAGATCATGCCATGGCACTCCAGCCTGGGCAACAGAGTGAGACACTGTCTCAATTTAAAAAAAAAAAAAAAAAGAAAGAAAATGGTTAAAATGATAGATTGTATGTTATATATATTTTACCACAATGAAATTTTAAAATTTAAAGGAAAAAATGTAGATTAAAAAAATAGTTTTGGCCAGACATGGTGGCTCATGCCTGTAATCCCAGCACTTTGAGGGGCTAAGGTGGGCGGATTACCTGAGGTCAGGAGTTCAAGACCAGCCTGGCCAATATGGTGAAACCCTGTCTCTAATAAAAATACAAAAATTAGCCAGGCATGATGGCGCATGCCTATAATCCCAGCTACTCAGGAGGCTGAGGCAGGAGAATTGCTTAAGCCCGGGAAGACAGAAGTTGTAGTGAGCTGAGATTGTGCTACTGCACTCCAGCCTGGCTGACAGAGCAAGACTCTGTCACCAAAAAAAAAAAAAAAAAACGGTTTTAGAAATCTGAACAATAGCAAAGCTTGATGTTACCTTCAAAGATTATAATGTCTTAGAATTTTGTTCCTCAAAGATGCTTACTTTGGATTTTTTTTTTGTTTTTTAAATTGTAGCTTTAGGAGGGGCATGTCCAGGTGTGTTGCATGGGTGTATTGCATGGTGCTGGAGTTTGGGCTTTTCCCTGAGCAACACTTCCATATTGAGCAATTTGGAGCATAAAGTCCTAAATCCACCCAACTCTGTTATCAAGCAAATCTGTTAAGTTCTCAGGGTTTCTGTTTCCTTGTGGATCAACAGAGGAGTTGATAAGATTTATGAGCTTCATTTTGGCTGAAATTCTTTGGATTCAGTGACTCCATTAAGATCATCTGAAATCACCATGTAGAAACTGGTGGGCAACCATTTATTTTTCAAGAGTGCAAGGCCATCTCAGTGATAGACTCCTAACTTAGCTGCATAAATAAGGGGCACCCTGAGAAAGCTTACTTAAGTTCCAGATATCACAAAAAGAGGAACAGTAATCTATAAAAAGAAAAGTGATACATAAAAGAAGGGTTAAATAAGGCTGAATATTTCTGTTCCATCTGTATATATAGTCTTTGAGATGGAGTCTTTCTCTGTTGCCCCAGCTGGAGTGCAGTGATGCATTCCCAGCTCACTGCAACTTCTGCCTCCTGGTTCAAATGGTCCTCCACCCTCAGCCTCCAAAGCAGCTGGAATTACAAGTGGGTGCCACCACGTTCTGCTAATTTTTGTATTTTTTTTAGAGACAGAGTCTCCCTATATTGACCAGGCTGGTCTCAAACTCCTGGGCTCAAGTGATCCACCTGTCTCGGCCTCCTAAAGTGCTGGGATTACACCTCACCCAACCCTGTTCAATACATTTTTTAAGCCATGTTATAAAGTAGTATTTGTTAAAATAATCTGTAATAATGAGTGGATGATTGCTTGGGATGGAGTAGAAGTCAAGTAAGAGGGAAAAAAATATATAGGAGTATGGAGTCCTGGTAATCAGAACCTAAGAAGCTTTTTGGCACTTTTTACACACATGTGTGCAAGTGTGTGCGCACACACACACACACACACACACCCTTTTCATTTTTCCAATTGAATTCAATTTTTAAACAATATTTTGCTAAGCCTTTCTATGCAAAAGGCATTTTGCTCTTTGCTTGGAGTAGGAGAAATCAAGAAAAGTGAGAAAAGATACCTGGCATAAAAGGACTTCTTTTGTGGTTAAGCATGGTGACATTATGACCATGATCTTGAAGAATCTGAGAAACCCGGTCCATCAGTAGATAATGGCTTCCACCTAGGAATAATTAACAGCTTTAGTTCTGTAATGATTGGAACACAGTGTCTGAAGTCAGTAGTGATAAATCCAGGAGAGGAAAGGTAGGGAAACAGGATGTGGATAGTGAGTGGAGGAAGATGAGTTTTGCCAGTCTCATATCCCTCTGGGTAAAACTCAGCCCACTCATCCAGAGCGTGGCTGCCCAAATCCTTACCTGTGGCTCACCTCCGTGAGAGATTGCCTCGTGATTCACAGTATCCATGTCAGTGTAATGAGCCACTATGTGCTTAGGCCATGGAATTTCCTCATCCTAAGGTACATGTACATTTTAACTAAGGCCTTATGGAGATACAGAGTCCAAAAGGAATAACTGCAGTGGTGGAAATACAGGTATGGTGTCATACATATGCATGTGAATGGTTCCTAAAAAACAATCAGTGAGAACTGTTTCTGGGATCCTGCTCTTTGGACATTTAAGCTGCTATAGGAGATAGAAATCTTAAAAGAAATCAGTCCAAGAAATCATCACTGGGACAGAAGGAATGTGGGGCCACTACTTAGAACCCAAATCCTTAAGATTCTAATGTGTTTGAAAAGAATATACTTAATTTAGGCAAACAATGATCAAGTTCTAATTAAGACGTTTGAGGACAACTGGGGAGCCCTTGTGGTGGCCCTGCTGGATCCTGGTTGCACAAGAGACTAGGGAACCCCGATTCCAGAAAAATCCTACCATCCTAAGGAAAGAGAAACTTGATCCTCAAAAGAGGTACAAGTTTCATGAAATCAGTGTCTTCGCTAAGTACATATTCTAATAACACAGCCTTTGTTTGACTAAGGATCTCATCAGTAGAGAAAGGAAGATCAGAAGAGAAGGTAATGTAATGGTAAACACCAGACATTTGGGGGTGGGGGTGGAAGGGGAGTAGAGAAGTAGTGTGCAGCTCTCTGAATGACTCAGTTTACTTACACCCAGACTTGAATAATCTAAAGCAACAAGTACAAATGTGCTACAGGTCTTGCTCACAGTTTAATCCATGTGAGAACAGGGAGCCAGGAAGAAGGGGTCTCCACAGAAATACCCATTCATGGTGGAACTTGGGGAGTCAGATGGCATTCTGGGGCAAAGACCAGGATTCCGGCACCTCAGTAACGACACCAGGTCCCTTTTGGAGTCTGAGGAAGGAGGGCCATGTACTTTCAAGAAGTTAAGAAGTTCTGTTGCTTTACTGCTACTAACACTCAGAGCGGGGAAAGTCTTCAAAGTGGTTTCTTAAACAGTGGTTTCTGAAAATCCCAGTGAAAAGGACTTCAGAGTGGAAGTTGTGGAGAGTGTGGTCTTAGGGTAAGAAAACCTAAGTTAATTCCTCATGGGACATTAGGGAGGCCACATGTACTCAAGAAACGCATCTCAATCCCCGTCCCTCAGTTGCCCTCTCAGAAATCAAAATTGGCACTGAATTAGATGATCTGTGGTTCCTTCCAGCTCAATGAGACCTAATTCTCCGTGATCTAAAAGGAATCCGTTAGAACTCACTATGGATTGAAGTAAAGTCTTGGGGAATCTCGTTCCTGGGATGATCCCTTTAAGTTCATATACGTTTCTCTTTCATCTTCTATTCCTTTTGGGGTAAAAATAAAAGAAATAAAGCTGAGGCCCAAAATGCAGAAATAACAGTCCCATGAATCCCTCAAAAACCGTCAGCGGCACAAGAAAAAGGAAGAAAGGTCCGAATGACCTGGGTCCTCTCCTCAGCCTGGGCGGTTCTCCAGGTCTCCTCTGGAGGAAAACACTCCACTGGCCTTGCAGCCCCGAAATACCCTGCCTGCGCCACCCTGGTTCCGGATGAGCTTCACAGAATTTGCAGTGCTGCCCTCAAGAGTGGCTTTCCCTGGTCTCCAAGAGCCTGAAAACACTCGCCATCGTTTGCACTGGAAGCTACTGCGCACTCCCAAACACACACCCTGTGGAGCTCAGGGTGAGCCTCTGAAAGTCCCACTGCGCCCTGGAGAAGGCAGCGCAGGGTCTCAAGCTCTGGGATGAATCTCAAATTTCTGGCCCCAGCCCTGCGCCATGGGGAACGCGTCCTGAACAGGAAGAGAGAAGAAAGGAGAGTCTCTTTTTTCCAAAACTATTTCCGCCCCCTCCACAACCTCAGCAATAGAGGCCCCTCTCTGCCCCACAGCTGGATGGGCTTCTCCGTCCTCCAGCCGGGTCCGCAAGCCTAGCCTGGAAAGTCACGTGGATGACTCTGATCAAGCGCTGCTCGCCGAACCAGTGGTGGCGCGGGTATCCGGGACGTGCCTGTCTGGGAAATCCCTGGCCAAGCACTCACCTACTGTAGATATTGTCAGGATTTTGGCGGCCTCTGAGAGCAGGACCCCGGGTAGAAGGAAGCCCACTAGAAGCAGCACGCGCTGCCCAGCCATGCTCACTTCCACAGGAGCCGCGGATCTCAGCCTGCGCTGCGCGCCCTGCGCCCGGCTGACGGACCCCGCGTACTTCAGCGCGCCAAAGGCACTGGCTATGGGAAAAGGTAGGAGAGAGGATCCTGACAGTCTTCTCTTCTGTCCATCCCCTCTTGCCCTCCGCCCCTCCTCCCTCGAGCTCCATTGGATAATCTATTCTCACTCTACCAAACTACCAGCAGTCAGTAGGAGGGGTCGGTGAGCCCATCCTTAACCCTGCTCTGCCCGTGTGATCACAGCCCTCCCGCCTGGAAAATCCTTACTGTAAGCCGGGAATGGCAGGGACCTCAGTAAATCGCGCTGATGAAAGCTCTATCTCCATGGGACCCACTTCTCTTTTTCCAAGACTGTGTGACTTTACCTACTCTAGTTCCCGTCTAACTGCTTCCATTACCTCTAACTGCCAGCCCCGTGATCCCCTTCCTGAGACACTTGCTTAATCTTAATTCAAGAGAATCACTTGAAACCAAGAGATGGAGTTTGCAGTGAGCCGAGACTGCGCCACTGCTCTCCAGCTTGGGCAACAGAATGAGACTTCCTCTCCAAAAACATCTTAATCTTAAGCTGATGTCCTAAGCCCAAGACCACTCTAGAAGGGAATCCCCAAGGGAAATCAGTCTACCATCTCTGGACTCTCTCTTAGTGCCTCTTTAGAAGGTAACATTCCAAAGGCTAGAGTCCTAACTCTGGAAGTCTAGGTCTGTACCTGGGGGGCTGAAATTCAAAAGCTGAGACTATAATTCTGAATGAGTATACTGAAATAGGACCAGTGGATCTTTCCATAATTTCCAAGAGCACATGCTGAAGATAGCTTGTAATTCTGCCTCCTTGCAATGTCAGCCCTAGGGAGGGCACGGATCACTGTGTCCAGTAGTTCCCTTTACACACTCTGTCCTCAAACTAAGACTTTCTTTAGGAAGGCCTTTCAGTGCAACTCTAAACAAGCAGAGAAATCCTTGATTGCAGTGGGTCCTTGAATTCTGCTTGTATTGTCCCTGCCTTCTTCAGTCTACAGGTGTTATTTTTTCTCATTGGAATTTAAAGCATTACATTCTTATGCATGTGTGTGTCCCTCACCTAACCACGCCTAAAGAGAGAGAGAAGTGTGAGAAGGGCACTGTTTACCAGATGTCACAGGGCTCCAGTTCATCTACTATTCTTGTATTGTTCATAATACATTAGCAAAATAAAGGATTTGCTATCAAACTCCAAGATTTTTATTTATTCAAAAATTATATTGATAGCTTTTGAGGGGGCGGGGAGATGGAGTCTTGCTCTGTTACCCAGGCTGGAGTGCAGTGGCATGATCTCGGCTCACTGCAACCTCTGCCTCCCAGGTGCAAGCAATTCTCTGGTCTTAGCCTCCCAAGTAGCTGGGATTACAGGCGCCAACCACCACACCTGATTTTTGTATTTTTTGGTAGAGACGGGTTTCAACATGTTGGCCAGGCAGGACTTGAACTCCTGACCTCAAGTGATCCACCTATCTTGGCCTCCCAGAGTGCTGGAATTATAGGCGTGAACCGCCATGCCCAGCTGATAGCTATTTATTATCCAAGGCATTGTTCTGCTAGGCAAACTGATACTAAACACACTAAGAAATAAAATATATAGTACATTAATGGCAAATGTTACTAGGAAAAATCAAATGGAAAGAGATAAGAAGAGTTAGTTATCAGATTAGTTAATGTTTTCAATAGCATGATTCCAATGAACTCTAAAATATTATAGGAGTATCAGAGATACTTGAACCCAAAATTTGATTATGTTAAGCAGTTATTGTTGCTTTGAAGAAGAGTTCTATGTAATTATGGTTGTAAATATCTTATAAAGAAATTCCAGCTGGGCGCAGTGGCTCATGCCTGTAATCTCAACACCACTTTGGGAGGCCGAGGCAGGCGGATCATGAGGTCAGGAGTTCAAGAGCAGCCTGGCCAACATAGTGAAAACCCATCTCTACTAAAAATGCAAAAATTAGCCAGGCACGGTGCTGTGTGCCTGTGGTCCCACCTACTCAGGAGGCTGAGGCAAGAGAATCACTTGAAACTGGGAGGTGGAGGTTGCAGAAAGCTGAGATCGTGCCACTGAACTCCAGCTTGGGCAACAGAATGAGACGTCCTCCCCCACACCCCCCCAAAAAAAAAGTAAAGTAAAGAAAGAAAGAAAGAAATTTCTTGGCCCTTAAGATACATTCTGAAACACAGATTCACTCTTATGATTTCTGAGATTTGCTTCAAAATAATAGGTTGTGGGGGTAAACAAGGTTAAATGTGGTTGGCAATACAAGAAAAGAGAATTTGCAAGGAGTTAGTAATCATTGAAGCTAAATGTTTGGCATAAAGAAGCTCTACTTTTGTAAATGCTTGAAATTTTTCATTAAGATGCTTTTATAGCTCTTCTGCTATGATTCTACTTTTCCTTGGTGTTATAGCAATTTTTTCTCTATACACATAAGGCTACTCATTAAATGCATATATATGAACAACTATAGTTTTAGGTGTTATACCTTCCAGGGAAAGTTAATCCTCATTATAAAAGGTCCTATTTTGCCTCTAGTAATTTTTTTCACCCAAAGTCTATTTGGTTTTCCATTACTACTAACCATTCCAATTTTATTTTCCATTGTGTAAAAATACCTATCTTTTCCTATCCTTTCACGTTCAATCCTCCTGTATCCTCATATTTTAGGTATGTCCCTTGAAAGAGCAATCAGCTTGAAATTTTTATTCAAGCCTATCAATTTTGTATTTCAATCTGAGTTTATGTGCTTAAGTCTACCAGGTTGCTGTTTCTCCCACTTATTCTGTTACATTTTCTCTACTTTTTGGCTTCCTTGGAAGACTTTATTATTTTAGGTCACTAATTCCCTTCATATAACTTGGAGGGAAGGGTGGTGCTTCATCTCACTGGACTCAGACAAACTGATGACCCATTCACAGTGAACCTGCTTCCTATGTACAATATTTCCAGACTCTTTAGGTCTCCATAAAGGCTTGCAGCAGGAGTTCAGGAGATCGCTCTGCTACAATCTAGTATCTTCTTTTCTACTTATGGGAAGCTATGGGTTCTGTGGGTGTTATGTACTCTTCTTGTTTATGTTTATCTTATACGCAGCATTTAATTACATGCAGATTGTGGAGGCCCCAGAAGGGGAAACTCCCTACAGTGTACTCTCTTTACTCCATCCCAATACCAACCTATGCATTTTCTAAACCTTAATGCCAGTCAAAAGGTAGGAGATTGCCAAAGAGTGGCATAGACGTCACAAAGGAACAGTACACATATATGCTCAGATTAATTCAGCACCTTTTAGTAAGCCTAAAATCTCCATTCTCGTGTACATGTGGGGACATTTTGATGTGGATACATACCTCCTACTCATTAGCACAAAATCCTTTGCACAGAGAACTTCAGAACCATACAGACTGAAGAGAGTCCACTTGCAATTTACATTTTCTACAGAACCCAAATAGAGTGGGTTTCCCCTTTCTTATAGCACTTAAGATTTAGCACTCACTGGTTTGTAGCAATGGTCCCTCAAGGGATAACACACAGTCCTCTCTGTGTTGTCCTTGGAACCAAAGCTACAATTGCCTTCCACCTTCTCATGTACATGGATCTGGGGCGCCATGATTGAAATCATCTGCTCTAGCTGCCTACCTCACTGTCCCCATGACACTTAGAAAGTCATTGAAGCCTGGGTGCAGTGGCTCACGCCTGTAATCTCAGTGCTTTGGGAGGCTGAGGCAGGCAGATAACCTGAGGTCAGGAGTTTGAGACCAGTCTGACCAACATGATGAAACCCCATCTCTACTAAAAATACAAAAAAATCTATCCAGGCATGGTGGCAGGCACCTGTAGTCCCAGCTACTCAGGAGGCTGAGGCAGGAGAATCACTTGAACCCAGGAGGCAAAGGTTGCAGTGAGCTGAGAGTGTGCCACTTATACTCCAGCTTGGGTGACAGAGACTCTGTCTCAAAAAAAAAAAAAAAAAGTCACTGAAGCAAACTCAGCGCTTCCTCAGGTCCAGCCGGAGACTGTAACCAGGAAACAGAAGTGTTTCTTTATCAGCATGGCCATGATTGCTTGCCGCTTAAGTGCATGAATATAGGCCAAGACTAAATAGAAAAATATTCTGGTTTGACAGGCCAAGTATTCTGGAGGATTTTTGGCCACTTTCCCATTCTTTAGACCCTACAGTTTGGCTAATTCTCCACCTACGTCCAGCCGCCTTCTTCCTGGCCAGCTGCCAGTGCAGACTTTCCCCATTTCCCAATAGCCTTGAGTAGCCGGATGACAGAATTCTAAGCAACTAGGACAGAAATCATTTAGTGATGTTGCAGAGAAATGAGGCTGTAAAATTCTACTTTTCAGGAAATCTGGAAACCTAGAGTCTCCATGCCTGATCAGCAAAGAAGGAGTTCTCTGTGGGCATCAGAGACAGGGACCCAATGTGGAGACCTGCAAGTGTGTGTCTGGCCCTGAACTCACAAGCACAGGGCAGGCTTGCTGAGCATTGAAGAGAGTACGCGGGAGAAGCAAACACAAACTGAAAGAATATACAAGGTGTCTTTCTTGGATGTTACTCTGTGACAGATGGTAGAGACAGGAGTGATGGAAAGAGACTGAGAAGATCTGGACATGGAGGCTGGAAGGGCCAGGGTGTGATTCAGAGAGGCAGAGGCGCATGAGAAGGAAGGTGGATTTTAAGGCTGGAAATTTGAGGGTCAGTGGTCCGAGTCACTCAGAGACAGCATCACAGCACAGCCCTCGCTGATGCCAAATAAAGGAGGGCAAGAGGACTGGAAGGAATTCCGCTAACAGGCTACTGAGGAGGAATTTGCAGCAAAATTAGCAAGAGGAGACGATGTGGAGAACAGCGTTGCCAGAACTGGTGGGAAGCCCCTGAGAAATGGTGACAATGCCCAACAAACACACTCTGCCAAGGCTGTAGGTGGTCTCACATCTCCGTCACCTTTCTAGCCCCAGGCAGCCACCAGCTGCCAGGCCACGCCCCGCAGCTTCCCACGAAGCTACACAGTGCCCAAAGTGAGCCCCAGGAGGACCACAAAGATGTCGAGCAGGTTCTGCTCATTCCAGGGCTGCAGGAAGGCGTACAACTTGAGGTGCACTGCTCATCCCCTGTTCCCACCCCATCTGGAGGTTGTAGTCAATCCACCCCACCAGCCACTGGTGGCCTCAGGGTTTAGGAATCCCTGATGATGCTGGTGGTCAGGGCTGCAGACTTGTACCTGTTTGCAGAAACAGAAGGGTGGAAGCAGCATTCGATGACAGCTCTCAACAGTTTAGGTTTGACACAGAAGGCTGGTTTCCAGACAATTACAGCCTGAAGGCACCCTGAAATTCACCAGCTGGGTGCCTACAAACGATTCAATTTTCTAAAGATCCCTATGCTTATGAACTTGAACTTAATGCTGAAAGGTAAGGATGTGCATGAGTCAGTTCCTGCTTTCATGGAGCTTATGATCTACTAGACCAAGAGACACCGATATGGTTCCTACGTGTGCTCTTGCCAAGGAAGCACTGCTGTTAGTAGTTCTCTCAGTGGTTAGAGCTAGGACATATATACATGCAGATATGCTTCTAGATATTCTGTATATAAATCTCTACATCTCTTTCTCCACGTCTTTACTATCGTGAATAGTCCTAAAATGAAGATGCAAGCACTTTTATCTTTTTGGTAGAATGATTCCTTTTATTTTGGATATATACCCAGTAATGGGATGGCTGGATTGAAAGGTAGTTCTATTTTTAGTTTTTGAGAAATCTCCAAACCGCTTTCCACAGAAGCTGAAGTAATTTACATTACCACCAACAGTATATAAGCATTCCCGTTTCTCCACAGCCTTGTCAGCATCTGTTATGTTTAGACCTTTTAAAAATAGCCATTCTGATTGATATGAGATGGTATTTCATTGTAGTTTTGATTCACATTTCTCTGATTAGTGATGTTGAGCATTTTGTCATATGTTTGCTGGCTGCTCGTATGTCTTCTTCTGAAAAGGGTCTGTTCATGTCCTTTCCCACTTTTTAATTAGTTGTTTGATCTTGTTGAGTTCCTTATAGCTTGTGAATATTAGTCCTTTGTCAAAGGGATACTTTGCAAATATTTTCTCCCAATATGCCTGTTTACTCTGTTGATAGTTTCTTTTACTATGCAGAAACTCTTTGGTTTAATTAGGTCCCAACTTGTCAATTTTTGTTATTGTTACAATTACTTTTGAGAACTTAGTCATAAATTCTTTTGCTTTGTTCATTAGAAAAAAAGAAATTTCTGTATTTTTGTCTGACTGGGTTGATTCAAAGGATCCATCTTTGAACTCTTAAATTATTTCCTCTGTTCAGAATAGTCTGTTGTCACGGCTTCCAAATACATTTTGAAATACCTGCAGTGTTTTTCTCTATTGCAGAAGTTCGATTTGGTTTTAATCTTCTAGCTATGATGTCTTTCATATATTGGATGAGTTTTCTGGCTTCCCTGGATTGAATTTCAACCTTCTTTTGGATCTCATTGAACTTTCTTTGAAAAAGAAATTTTTCACAGATTCTGAATTGGGCCTCTGTCTTTTCAGACATTTCAAGCTGGTTAGGATTCATTGCTAGGGAGCTAGCGCAATTCTTTGGAGGTGATGAAACACTCTGACTTTTCAAATTGTCTTGAGTTCTTGCACTCGTTCCTTATCATCTGAAGGAGCTGGGATTTCATTTTCTTTTTGAATTTGGATGGGCCTTTTTGTTTTTATTTTTTTTTTCCCTTGAGGGTTTGAATGCGGTTAATGTTGAGTTTAGTTGGTTGCTTCGTTGCTGGGTGGTTTCAGAGGGCTGAGGCTCTGAATGGGTTTCTAGGTTGTAGATGGGTTCCTGCCTTGGGTTTCAGAGGCATTGCATTGTTTGGTGGTGTAATTCAAGCTGCAATCCAGTAGATGGCACTTAATGTAAGGCCCACAGGCAGGCTCTTCTTCAGCCAGGCACCCCTTTTGTTTTACAGTACGTTGGCAACAGTGCTCTGGAGAAGGGAAGCAGGGGCGAGAAATGATTTCTTTCCTGAGTCTGCTCCCAGGCCTTGGTGATATATCCTTCAACTACCAGCAGGGCATCCACATTTCCTTTGCGTCAAGGGGGACCTTGAAAGGCTGTGCTCCCTCAGACCTCAGGGCCAGTCCCAGCTGAGGGTTAAGTCACTAGGAGACCCACAACACCCTGGTGACATACCAATCTCTTGTGCTTGTAAGAGTCAGAGTAGGCTGTGGAATGTGTCTGGCTGCTGGTCTGGTGATGCTGTGAGTCAAGGGTGGAGTCTACGTCCCCAGGCAGGACAAACTGCTTTCCACAGGGACTGAAGTAATTTACACCCCCACCAAAAGTGTATAAGCCTTCCCATTTCTCCATAGCCTGATCAACATCTGTTATTTTTAGACTTTATAGTAATAACCATCCTGACTGGTATAAGATAGCATCTCATTGTAGTTTTCATTGGCATTTCTCTGATGATTATTGATGAGCAATTTTTTTATATGTTTGTTAACTGTATATTTTCCTTTGAGAAGGGTCTGTTCATGTCATTTGCCCAATTTTTAATGAGGTTATTTGTGTTTTTCTTGCTGGTTTAAGTTCCTTATAGACTGTGAACATTAACCCTTGGTCAGATGAATCATTTACAAATATTTTCTTCCTTATTTGTTGTTTGTTTACTCTGTTGATAATTTTTGTTGTTGTTGTTTTGGTTTGGGTTTTTTGCTGTGCAGAGCTCTTTAGTTTCATTAGGTCCCATTTGTCAATTTCTGTTTTATTGCATTTGATTTTGAGGACATGGTCATGAATTCTTTGCCTAGGCCAATGTCCAGAAGTTTTATCTAGGTTTTTATCTAGAATTTTTATAGTCACAGATCTTACACTGAGCATTTTAGTCGTCTTTTGTTAATTCTTGTACATGGTGAGATGTAGGGGTCCAGTTTCATTCTTCTGCATATAGCTAGCCAATTTTCCAGCACCATTTATTGAATAGAGTATCCTTTCTCCATTGTTCATTTTTGTCCACTTGTCAAAGATCAGTTGTTTGTAGGTGTGTGGCTTTATTTCTAGATTCTCTGTTCTGTTCCATTTATCTATGTGTCTGTTTTTGCACGAGTCCCATGCTGTTTTGGTTACTATAAACTTGCAGTATAGTTTGAAGTTGGGTAATGTGATGCCTGGCTTTGTTGTTTTTTCACTTAAGATTGCTTTGGCTGTTTGGGTTCTTTTTTTGGTTCATTATGAATCTTGGAAGAGTTTTTTTCTAATCCTATGAGAAACGATGTTGGTAATTTGATATGAATAGTGTTGAATCTGTAGATTGCTTTGGACGGTATGGACATTTTAACAATATTGATTCTTCTAATCCATGAGCATGGAATGCTTTTCCATTTGTTTATGTAGTCTATGATATTTTTGGCAGTGTTTTATAGTTCTTTTTGTAGCAATCTTTCATCTCCTTGTTTGGATGTATTCTTGGGTAATTTGTGGAGTTCTATTGGTGATCATGAATAGGATCGCCTTCTTTTTTGAGATCCAGTCTGGAGACCCAGTATGATCTCAGCTCACTGCAACCTCCGCCTCCCAGGTTCAAGTGATTCTTCTGTGTCAGCCTCCTGAGTAGCAGGGATTACAGGAGCCCACCACCATGCCCAGCTAATTTTTGTGTTTTAGTAGAGACAGAGTTTCACCATGTTGGTCAGGCTGGTCTCGAACTCCTGACCTCAAGTGATCTGCTCCCCTCAGCCTCCCAAAGTGCTGAGATTACAGGTGTGAACCACTGTGCCTGGCCTAGGGCATTTTTTTTAAGTTTAAAATTTTAACTTTTGTGGGTACATAGTAGGTACATATATTTATGGGGTACATGAGGTATTTTGGTACAGGCATTCAATGCATGATACTCAGGATTGCATTTTTTATTTGGCTCTCAGCTTGAACATTGTTGATTTGTAAAAAATGTTAATAATTTTGTACATTGATTTTGTATCCTGAAACCTTACTGGTCATTTATCTAGTCTAGGAGCCTATTGGAATAAGCTTTAGGGTTTTCTAGGCATAGAATCATATTGTCATTGAAGATAGATAATTTTACTTCCTTTTCTAAAATGTGGATATCTTATTTTTTTCCCTTGCCTGATGACTCTGACTGGGACTTCCAGGACTATGTTGAATAGAAATGGTAAGAATGGATAGTCTTTCCTTTTTCCAGTTCTTAGGGGAAACGCTTCCAACTTTTGTTCATTCAGTATGATGTTGGGGGTAGGTTTATCATAGATGGCTCTCATGTATGCGTCTTTAATGCCCAATTTGTTTAATGTTTTTTATCATGAAGGGATGTTGGATTGATCAAAAGCTTTCCTGTGTATATTGAAATAACCAAATGGTATTTGGTTTTAATTCTGTTTATGTAGTGAATCTCATTTGCTGATTTGCACATCTTGAAACATCATTGCTTTTCAGGAATAAAGCCCACTTGATCATCGTGAATTATCTTTTTGATATGCTGCTGATTTGGTTTGCTAGTATTTTGTTTAGGATTTTTGCATCTATGTTCACCAGTGATAGTTTCCTTTTTTTGTTGTGTCCTTGCAAGATTTTGTATCAGGATGACACTGGTTTCTTAGAATGAGTTATGGAGAAATCTATTCTCCTCTACTTTTTGGAATAATTTCAGTAAGACTGGTACCAGCTCTTCTTTGTATGTCTGCTAGAATTCAGCTGTAAATCCATCTACTCCAGGAGTTTTAAGAAAACAAAAACGAAAACAAACAAACAAAAACGGGCTCACTCTGTTACCCAGGCTGCAGTGAAGTGAAATGATCATAGCTCATTGCAGCCTTGACTTTCTGGGCTCAAGCAGTCTTCCTACCTCAGCCTCCCAAGTAGCTGGGACTACTGGCACACACCACCACAACTAGCTAATTTTTGTATATTTTGTAGAGATGAGGTTTTGCCATGGTGCCCAGGCTGGTCTCAAACTCCAGGGTTCAAGCATTCCACCCACCTTAGTCTCCCAAAGTGTTGGGATTACAGACATGAGCCACTGCACCTGGCCCAATTTTTTACAGTGGGTTAATTTTTTATTATTTACACAGCTCCGAAATTCATTATTGGTCTATTCATGGTTTCTGTTTCTTCCTGGTTCAACTTTTGGAGGTTGGGTGTTTCCAGGAATGTATTCATTTCCTCTAAATGTTCTAGTTCATGCACATAGAGATGTTCATAGTAGTCTCTGAGGATCTTTTGTATTTCTGTGGAATCAGTTGTAATGTCACCTTTACCATTTCTGATTGTAGATATTTGGCTCTTTTCTCTTTTTTCCTGTATCTAGTTAGTGGTCTATCAATCTTGTTTATCTTTTCAAACAACTAACTTTTTATTTCATTGATCCTTTGTATGGCTTTGGGGTTCTCAATTTCATTTATTTCTGCTCTGATTTTAGTTATTTCTTTTCTTCTGCTAGCTTTGAGTTTAGTTTGTCCTTGTATGTTTGTTCTAGTTCTTTTGTTCTTGTTCTTTCAGGTGCAACATTAAATTGTTAATTTGAGATTTCTCTATCTTTTTGATATAGGCATTTAGCACTATACACTTTCCTCTTACCACTGCTTATGCTGCATTCCAGAGATTTTGGTATATTATGCCTCTATTTTCATTCATTTCAAATAATGTTTTATTTTTCCCTTAATTTTATTATGTAACCTTAAGTCTTTCAGGAACAAGTTGTTTAGTTTCCATGTAATTGTATGGTTTTCAGAGATCCTCTTGGTATTGATTTCTAATTTTATTCCACTGCAGTCCATTATGATACTTGGTATAATTTCAATTTTTAAAAATTTATTAGAATTTGCTTTATGACTGAGCATGTGGTCAATCTTTGAGAACGTTCTGTGTACAGAGGAGAATAATATATATCCTGTGGTTGTTAGGTAGAGTACTCACTATATGTCTATTAGGTCTATTTGGTCAAGTATCAAATTTAAGTACAGAATTTGTTAGTTTTCTGTCTTTGTGTTCTGTCTAATGTTATTATGTTATTATATGGCTATTTATCTCCTTTCTTAGTTCTGGAAGTAATTGTCTTATAAATCTGGGTGATCCAATATTGAATGTCTATGTGCTTAAGATAGTTAAATCATCTTGTTGAATTGAACCATTTATCTTTGTATAATGCCCTTCTTTGTTCTCTTTTACTATTGTTGATTTAAAGTCCATTTTATCTGATATAAGAATTGCTACCCCTGCTCTTTTCTGTTTTCCATTTCAGTCATAGATCTTTCCCTATCCTTTTACTTTGAACCTATGGGTGTCATTACACATGAAATGGATGTCTTAAAGAAAGCAGAAGTTAGATCTGTTTTTTACCCATTTTGCCATTCTATCTCTTTTAAGGGGTGCATTTAGGCCATTTACATTCATGGTTAATATTGATATGTGAAGTTTTGTTTCTATTGTGGTATTGTTAGCCAGTTGCTAGTTGTTAGCTAGTTGCTTTGTAGTTTCAATTATGTAGTTGCTTTAGGTAGAGTCTATGGGCTTTACTTACACTTACTTTTGTTGAGCAGGTACTGTTCCATGTTTAGAACTCCTTTCAGCCTGCTCGGAGGAGCAGGAGGCCTGGATCTGCAGCTGCGGTTTGGGCAGCTACATTGGCGCCCAGGAGGGTAGGGTTCCTGGCCTGCTCCTGGTCCTCAAGAGCACACAGTGAGCCTTAGATCTGTCTGTTCCATGGGGTGTGCGGCTCTGCCTGCTCCATGGGGCCGGTGGCTCCTGCCTCCTCCTGGATTGTGCAACTCTGGCCACACCTCCCTGCTGCAGGCTGCGTGATGGCAGCAGCAGACCATCTGGAGCTGCCACGGCCATCTCTTCTGCTTGGTCTATTCCATTGTTATGTCTTCCAACTGTATTTTGAAATTTCTGTAGCGAATTTTTCTATTCCAGAAATTCTATTTGGTTCTTCGTTGATATAACTATGTCAGCTTTCATATTCTGGATCATTTTCCTGGTTTCTTTGTATTAAATTTCAACTTTCTCTTGGATCTCATTGTGTTTCCTTGCAATTCATATTTTGGGTTATCTTTCATTTCAGACATTTCCATCTAGTTAGGATCCATTACTAGGCAGCTGGTATGATCCTTTGGAAGTGTCAAAACAACGTTGCTTTTTGGAGTTCCTGTGCTGATTCCTTCTCATCTAAAGATACTGTAACTTCTTCTTTTGAATTTGTTATCATTTGGGTGAGGCTTTAATTTTTTCCCTTGGGAGTGTATGACTGTGGTGTATATTGTGTATGGTCATTTGGCTTAGTTTCTACGTACTTTCAGGAGGCAAGTATTCTGTACAGGGCAAGTATTCTGTACGGGGTTGTGAATGGGTTCTAGGCAGTGGAACCTATCCAGAGCCTGTCTCAGACGCTGTTTGTTGTAGTGATGTATTTTTGTTTAGTGGTGTTCAGGTGCAGCCCAGTAGATGGCGCTAAAGAGTTCGAGCTACCAGGTAGGCTGATACCCAGTGTACACGCCCTCCCTGATGCGGGTAGCGAAAAAGACCCTGTTGGAGTATGCTGAAGTCTCAGGGGAAGGTGGAGCAGGAAGTGCACCAGCTCCTTGTCTTGAGCTGGCAGGAACGCGATCTGCTTCCATATCATGCCCCTGTCAGAGCGCTCGTGACCCATTTACAAAGGCTTTGTTCTTTGGTTCCCAGCCACAGTGTGACTATACACTATAGACTGACCTCTCTGATGGCTACCACTAGTATGGGGATCAGGGGAGAACTTCCCCGAGTCCAGGGCAGGCAACTTCATGATGTGTCCTCAGTTGCCAGGGCACGGCTGCTCTATGTAGGGAGGGGAAGTTGAACCCCACCCTTCATCCCATTCTATTGTTAATGAGAATCTAGTTGTTACCAATTCTTGGCATTATAAATAAAGCTACAATGAACATTCTTATGCATGCCTTTTGTTGGAAATCTGCATTCATTTATCTTGGTATAAATCTAGAAGTGGAATTCCTTGATCACAAGGTAGGATAGGTTAAGCTTTCTTAGATATTACTAAAGAGCTTTTCTAAGGCTTGTACCAGTTTCCATAACCACCAGCAATATATGAGAGTTCAGTTTGCCCCACAACCTTGCCAACTCTGGAATTGTCAGTCTTTTCAGTGTTAGTTATTAATATCTCCTTGTTTTAACTTGCTGATTACTAATGATGTTCCATACTTCTGAAATATATTATTGGCAATTTGAGTAGTCTTGTTCATGTAATGCCTAATCAAGTATTTCGTTCATTTTTCAAATTATGTGGGATTTTTTTTTTCTTTCTTTCTTTCTTTTTTTTTTTTTTGAGACAGAGTCTCGCTCTGTTGCCCAGGCTGGAGTGCAGTGGTGCAATCTTGGCTCACTGCAACCTCCACCTCCCGGGTTCAAGCACTCCTCCTGCCTCAGCCTCTCGAGTAGCTGGGATTACAAGCACCCACCACCACGCCTGGCTAATTTTTGTATTTTTTTCTTTTAAGTAGAGACAGGTTTTCACCATGTTGGGCAGGCTGGTCTCGAACTCCTGACCTCAGGTGATCTGCCTGCCTCAGCCTCCCAAAGTGCTGGGATTACAGGCGTCAGCCACTGCACCCAGCCTGTCTTATTTTTTTTGTAGGAATTTATATATATTCTGGATCAGAGTCTGTCAAATATACACTGGGCATTGTTTTCTCCCAATATATGGCTGGTCCTTTATTTGCTTAATGGTATCTTTTGATAAATGGAATTTCCTAATCATAATTCTAAGGTATTTATTATTTTTAGATTAGTGCTTTCGATACAGTCCAATACAAAATACCTTGCATATTCTGAGTTCAAAACTCTATCACTTGCTTTTTCAAGACTCTTTATTATCTATTATACTTAGGTTTATGATTCATTTCAAATTTTCTGTGTATAGTGCTGGGTATTCTTTCCACATGAATATATAATTGCTTCAGCAACATTTATTGGGAAAATTTTTTTAACTTTTATTTCCACATTGAATTGCATTGGGGTTTTGGTCATAAAACAAATAATCGTAATCTCAGCACTTTGGGAGGCCGAGGCGGGAGGATCATGAGGTCAGGAATTCGTGACCAGATTGGCCAACATGGTGAAACCCCATCTCTACTAAAATATACAAAAATTAGCTGGGCATGGTGGCTCATGCCTGTAATCCCAGTTGCTTGGGAGGCTGAGGTAGGAGAATTGCTTGAACTAGGACCCAAGAGGCAGAGGTTGCAGTGAGCTGAGATCACATCACTGCACTCCAGCCTGGGCTACAGAGCCAGACTCCATCTCAAAATAAATAAATAAATAAATGAAGATTATTTTTTGTGGGGTTATTTCTGAATACTACTATCCTGTTTAATTGATTGACCTTGATAGGTTATCCTAATATCATACTGCCTTAATAACAGTAGCTTGAAAGTAAATCTGGTCTCAAACTCCTCAGGCAATCCACCCACCTCAGCCTCTCAAAGTGCCGGGATTACAGGCATGAACCACTTCACCCAGCTCAAAGTTAAGAGGTTTAAAAATTGTTATTCTCTTTAATTTTGAGAAACGGTCCAGCTGTGTCATCCAAGCTGAAGTGCAGAGGTGGGATCTTTGCTCATAGTAACCTCTGCCTCCAGGTTTCAAGCCATTCTCCCACCTAAGCCTCCCCAGTAGCTGAGACTACAGGCGGTCGCCACCACGCCTGGGTAATTTTTGTATTTTTTTTTTTTAAGAAATGGGGTTCTTACTATATTGCCCAGATCTGTCTGGAACTCCTGTGCTCAAGTGATCCACTGGCCCCAGTCTCCCAAAGTGCTGAGATTTCAAGCATGAGCTTGTAATCTCATGTGAGCATCTGACTGAGACTATTTTTTAGAGCAGTTTTAGGTTTACAAAACAATGGAGCAGAAAGTGTGGAGAACCCCCACCTGTTTCCCTGTTAACATCTTGCATTAGTATGTTTGTTGCTGTTGATAAGCCAATATTGATATATTAACTAAAGCACACAATCTACATTAGGGTTCATGTTTTGTACAATTTTATGGGTTTTAACAAATGTGTAACATCACACATCTGCCATTACAGTGTCAGAAAATAATTTCACTGCCCTAAATAGCTCAAGCTCCACCTATTTATCCTTTCTCTTCCACCCTGCCACCACTGGAACTCTGATCTTTTTACTGCTTCCATTGTTTTGCCTTTTCCAGAATGTCATATAGTTGGAATCACACAGTGTATATACTTTTCAGACTGGCTTCTTTCACTTAGTAATATGCATTCAATATTCCTTGTCTTATTCTGGTTTGACAGTTCATTTTTTGGGTTGAATAATATTCCATTTTATGGATTACAACAGTTTGCTTATTTATTCATCTGCTGAAGGACATCTTGATTGTTTCCAGTCTGGGGCAATTATGAATATAACTGTTATAAACATTTATGTGCAGGTTTCTGAGTGGACATGTTTTCCATTCATTTGGGTAAATACCTATGAACGTGATTGCTGAATCACATGGAAAGAACACGTTGGCTTTGTAAGAAACTTTTAAAGTCTTCCAAAGTGCTTGCAATGAATGACAGTATCTGTTGCTCCACAGCCTTGCCAGCATTTGATGTTATTTAGTGCTCTGGATTTTAGCCATTCTAGTAACTGGTATTTTACTGTTGTTTTAATTCACAATTACCTTATTACATATTCCCTTAAGCATCTTTTCATATGCTCATTAGCCATCCGTATATCTTGCAAGGTGTCTGTTCAGATCCTTTGCCCCCTTTTATTTGGGTTTTTTAGTTTTAAGAGTCCTTTTGTATATCTTGGCTATAAATCTTTTATAAGATATATCTATTTTGCAAATATTTTTCTCAGTCTGTGGCTTGGCTTTTTAGCTTTTTATTCCTTTAACAGTGTCTTTTGTGGAGCAGAAGTTTTAATTTTAATGAAGTCCAACCTGTAAATTTTCTTCCATGGATTGTGATTTTGGTGCTGTATCTCGAAACTCATTGCCAAACCCAAGATCACCTACATTTTCTCTTATTTTCTAGAAGCTTTATAGTTTTGTGTTTTACTTTTATGTCTATGATCAGCTTTGAATTATTCAGTATCTACACTTATCTCTTTGAATATGGATGTTCCAGGACAATTTGTTAAAAAGACTATCTCCATTGAATTGTCTTTGTTCCTTTGTCAAACATCAATGGACTACATTTATATGGGTCTATTTCTGGGCTCTCTATTCTGGTCCATTGATCTGTTTATTCTTTCACCAATACCACAATGCCTTAACTACTGGAGTGGAGCTTTATAGTAAGACTTGAAATTGAGTAGTGTTAGTCCTGACTTTGTTCTTCAATGTTGTGTTGGCTCTCCTAGGTCTTCTCCCCGTCTATATAAACTTTAGAATCAGCCTGTCAATATCCACAAAATAAATTGCTGAGATTTTAAATGAAATTGCATTGAATCTATAGATCAATTTTGGAAGAACTGACATATTGATAATACTACATCTTCCTATCCATAAACATGGACTATTTCTCCGTTTATTTAGTTCTTTGGTTAATTTCCATTATACAGATCCCATAGAAGTTTCATTAGATTTATACCTAAGTATTTCATTTTTGGGGATGCCAATATGGTTGTTACTGTGTTTTTTAATTTCAAATTCCACTTGTCCATTGCTGTTATATAGGAAAGTGACTAACTTGTATATTAATCTTGTTTCTTGTAACCTTGCTACAATGGCTTATTGGTCTAGGAGTTATTTTGTCTCTATTTTTGGACTTTCTACATAGGTCATCTGTGAGTAAAAAAGCATCTGTACACTTTTTATTTCCCTTTCTTCTCTTATTGTATTAGCTAAGACTAATGTAAATGGTGGTGTGTTTTTAGTTTCAAATTCCAATGGCTCTTTTTTGGTATACAGGAAAGTAGCCTACTCTCTCTTCTTGGTTAGCCTGGTTAAAATTTCATCAAATTTATTGATGTTTTTAAAATCCCAGGTTTTGGTTTTGTTTTCTTCAGTTCTCCCATTTTCAATTTCATTGGTTTCTGATCTAATTTTCTTTAAACATTTTGTAGTGACGGGGTTCTCTTTTTTAAAATATTTAAAATGTTTTGTTTCAAATTGATACATAAGTATCTGTATTTATGGGGTACAGTATGTTTCAATACATTACTTTTAAATGTAATAAAAATTATGTGGAAACTAAAGTACACATATTTACTTTAAAACATTTATTTTGTGATACTTGCTAATAAATTTTGAAGGAACAAAGAATGCTTGAATCTACTTAAAAGATTTTAATCAAAAAAAAAAAGACCTTAATCTCAAATGAAGTAAAATATATAATCAGCAAAATTCTTATTAACTTGTAGAAATGTAGTTTATTTCATGCAAAGCTACATATTTTCATATATTTTAACAGCTAATCAAACATTTCAAAAATTCATTACATCACAATAAATTAAAATACTACAAAGGAATTGCAAGTCAATGAATTTATCAAAACCAAACTGAGAGAACACTATGCATAAATAAGGCTAAAGTTACTAATTTGCTTATAGGTAGCACTTTGCAGCTTTTTCCAAATACATATTTTAAAACACAGTGAGAATCAACAGAGAAAAAAATAGTTAAATCTACAACCCAATGATTAGATAATAAAACATTTGTCATTACATATCAGGTAGCAATGGCTGACTAATAATAAATTTGACATCATGCACCAAGAATGACCACAGTAACATTTTGAAAAATTATCATATGCACATTTAAAAAGATTAATTTTCCATTTCACCTAATCAACTGAATTAGATAAAGGCAAAATAACAAGTATTTTATTAATGCAATGCAGAAACTAGGTTTTTGGTATATTAATAATTTGCTTGAGTATTGGTATGCATAAAAATCAAGGGAAACAGGAGTATTTTAAGCTCATACTAGACTACTGAACTTTAGAATATTATCCTAAGGAAATAAGTCTGGGCAGAACTTATTTGAGAAAGATTTTTAAACTATTTAAAAGCAATACTACAATTAGTTACTTACAAAAACATTTATAAAAATTAAATATCAGAAAGTGAGAACATCCGTATTAGAATTCTGTTGTATTATTCAATGTTATAATTTATAAATACATATTACAGCAATTTAAAACACAGAACCACATATTTTCTACCTTCTAAAATAAGAAAAATCCTTCAAGTTGTTTTTAAAATATGAACAAAAACAAATCCATTGGATTGCTTTAAAAAAATAAATACACAGTCTCTCCCCTACAACTTGGTATACTAAATAGGGAAGATGCTCGCCAGCATTGTTGAGAAATACAGTTCTAAATGAGTAGACTAATAACATTTATGTCAGTATCAACTCTAAATGGTGTTGTGCAGTCAGTTTAAATAAATTATGATTTTACCCTACATATGTCTGCCGTAGTAAACCATTCTTTCTTTTCTTTTGAACTAAGTACAGTAAAATTCTTTCACAAAATGATTTGAGATCAAGAAAACCACAGAAGGAAATATTTTCAGTGAAAAAAAGTTAATTTTTCCCAAGGAGTGTGTAAAAAACAAATGTCTTTTGGGATATTGATGAGAAGAGGAACATGCCAATATTCCTGCTTTATTAACAGATTTAAAAAATTACAGTGAGTCTTCAATTGACCTCAATGGATGAGTCTTTTGAAAACAGAAATAAAATTTTAGTTAAATCAATCTGGGTACAGAAGGAATCAGAGGTGAAGACATGTTCCTGCTGCAGCGGGAAGGAAGAGAGAGCAGGACTACAGCCTGCCCTGCTGGGGGAAATAGCTCCTAGGCCCTGGCCTCCAGGAGTTGGGAAAGGGGAAAACATTGCCTGGTCTTCCGAATCTCTGGGCAAAAAGTCACTGAGTTGGAAAGAAGTACCTCATATAGATGGGAATTCATATCTTAGAAAGCCTTCTGTAACCTTCTTACATTGTTTCAACTTTCCTAAGAAAAGTTTTGATGATGTATATCATTTATTAATTCCTCTTCATAAAAAGATGTCTCAAGAATCTAAATAAATCTTAAAATTTTTTGAGATCTATTTTATGTAAAAATATTACACTGAAAATAATTTCTTTTAGGTCACTAAGGAGGACATTTCTTTTAGTGACCTAAAAGAAATTTTTCTGAGTATACCACTCATCAAAAACAACTATGTACACAAAACAGAAGGAAAATCTTTCAGCACATTACAAGTCATACTATAAACATAGGCCTCAGAAAGGAAGAAGGTATAAAGGAATGAGAGAGGACATAAGAAAAGATGACAAAACCCTAGATCCAGTTACTTCTTAACATTTAGAATTTAACACAGATCCATTACATTTGGAGATTCAAGTATGCTAAGATTTTTCAGGGACATATTTTGTCACTTAGTGCAAATACATTTGTAATTTTTAGGCATGGTCCACTCAAATCACAAGTACAAAACTCACCCTACTAAACAGTGTGAATTGCAATATGGAGAGTTTATTTTTTCTCTAATATGGTAATCAGTACATCATCAAGAATGTTCCCTAAACCTATTAATGCTGTAAAAATGAGGTTACTGAACATAAACTAAATTTCTTCATTAATATGCTAAAACATACTTTTAAAAAAACCACTCACATTGATTTTCTTATGCTAATTTACTTTGGGCATACATTCAATTTAAATTTCAGAACTGATCATCTAATCAAATAGTAATCCAAAAAAAATCAACTGGCAGAATCTTTTTTTGAATGTCTAGATTGTCAAATTTTCTGATCTATTCTTTATAAAGGGAAAACTCTTGAATGTTTTGATCTAGTTCTTACCATTTTTGTAAAATGAGGGCCTCTTATGCAAAGAGATTATTCAAAAGCCCTTGTGTTCATTTGGTAAGAGTGCAAATTTTAATAATTAAACTTATACTTTGTTTTTAACAAAAATGCTCTATTGGTAACAAGTTATTTATGTTGTAAATGAAGTTAATTAGTAATTTAGAGATGATTCATGAAATTAATAGATTATTATTATTTTCTGCAATAGTTATTCTGAATTATTGGCTTACTGAATATTCTTACCTAACAACTATTTACAAAATAATTGGAAAATTTTAAAACAGATATTTATTATGGAGTAATAAAGTCATCAAAAATTACTGAAAATAATTCTTTAAGAAATGTACTTTGTGGCTGGGCACAGCGGCTCACACCTGTTATCCCAGCACTTTGGGAGGCCGAGGCGGGCAGATTGCCTGAGGTCAAGAGATCGAGACCATCCTAGCCAACATGGTGAAACCTCATCTCTACTAAAAATACAAAAATTAGCTGGGTGTGGTGGTGTGCGCCAGTGGTCCCAACTACTTGCAAGGCTGAGGCAGGAGAATTACTTGAAATCGAGAGGCAGAGATTGCAATGAGCCAAGATCGCACTGCTGCACTCTAGCCTGGTGACAGAGGGAGACTCCATCTCAAAAAAAAAAAAAAAAAAAAAAAGAAAAAGAAAAGGAAGGAAAGAAAGAAAGAGAAATTTACTTTGCATGTAAAGTACATGAATTTAGTAGTACTATTTTACAGTAGATGTCATTATATTTTAATAAGCTTCTCAAAATAGAAAACTTGTACCCACTACAGTTTTTTATACAAGGTGGCTTAACAAATATGAACTTGGCTCCCCAGTAATAAACTCAGTCCTCAGGGGTCAAGACATTACCTTCTTAATTCAAATTTATCCAACAAAATAACACTTTTACATGATCATATATAACATTCTATAAGACAAATTCTGCTTAAAATGTTGAATAATATGAATCACTGAAACAACAAAATGTTATTTTAAATATAATTCGAAAGTCATAAAGGAATCTATACTGTTTGTGAAGTATATGCATATATATACTTCAATTATTATAAACATAAAAAATTTAATACTAAAGGAAAGTGGTAACATTACCTTATACATTCCTACCAATTTATCTTAGGGCATTATAAAAGTTATAAAAGTAATTGGTTAATTTCTTTTCCTTTTCTGCTTCTATTTCAATAACAGCATCGAATTTCATGACAAAACCTGATGAGAAACCACATTATACTTAAGAAATGATTCCAAAGTAAATCCAAAGATTAAATAAAACAAAACTACTTTCACAGGACTTTTGATGAATTAGTCCAAAAAGCATTTTGACTTTAGGGACTTGTAAGCTTTTCTGTAATAACAAGAAACTAGACCCCTTTCTGGGATGATCATTTCCCCCATCTAATATTTTCAAGTATCAGTAGGAAAAACAGCACAATTCTAAACTGCAGTACATAAACACCAACTCAACTTCCTTGTGATAGCTTTGTAAGGTAGATCAGCAGGTAAATAGCAAGTATCATCTTCATTCTGCAAATGAAGGTACAGAATGAAGCTCTTGAAGCATCAAAAAGCTACATACATGATTTGCCCAAGGTATTCAATGAGTCGATCATAAAATTACAAACCCAGCATCAAATTATCTCTGCTCCTGGCATATTGCTCTCTGACCACACTTCACATTAAAAGACTGTATGTATGTGTCCTCATGTGTAGTCTATATGGCCTTCAATTCAGAGAAATTGATATTACTATCCACTGATAATTATTTTTAAAGGGATCTAATCTCAAAGATCATTAAAACTCAAAGATAAAAATTTTCAGATAATGAGAATTATGCTCTATTCCTTTCAATATCTGTATAGAGCTGTGCTTTTTAAAAAACTTACATGATAATATTTATTAAAAAGAAAAATAAAAATTTTTAATTTATGTCTTGGAGAAAGATTAACTTCAAGTTAGGGGAACCATATAATTCATTTTCAAACTGGGACACTTGAGGGTGAAACTGAGCACTAGTAATAAACAGGATACTAGGTGTTACACTGAGACTGTATTAGGCAAGCTGAAGTATGGTCACCTAATGTAGCATGGATTCAGTAAGAGTTGCAAATATTCTAGGAACATAAGAAACTCTTTGCAAGCATGCTGCAATCAAACATGTTCACTTTGCAATAAAACACTAGTGCTTTAAAATATAATACATAAATTTAGCTTAAACATAAAGGTTAAAAAACAATCTATTTAATAAGAATGTTTAACAAGTTATTACACATTTCCATTCTAATATAGTTTTGTTTTATATAAACCACAAATTAAGTATCAGTAATAATAGTAAATGGATTCACTTTTTACCTTTGAATAGCCAAATTTTTTCTCAAAAAGTATTAAACAGCTACCTTTAAATATTAAAGAATTTTGTTGGACTCTTTGACTACTAAAAAAGAAAAACCATTTTCCATTAATGTGTAGAATTTATCCTTGAACAGCAAGATTTAAATCAATATGTTAAATGGTAAATGTGAACATAGCTTTCTGAAATGAAAATTTTTTATAAAGCAATACCAGAAGCATAAAAAAATCCAGTTACTACAAAGACTGAAGGAATACTTTATCACCTGATTACAGTATACATGCTAAATACACAAACACTTATCAGTTGAAGTATAATCTTCATCTTATACATGCAAAAATCCCCCACTAATTTGCAAACAGATTTGAAAAATACTTTTTACATTCAGTTATGTCTAGTAAGTAAGCCTTGTTTTTAAGACACGAGTTTTACGAATAGTTATTATTTAAGGTCTCCACTCACTTACATTTCTTTGGGAAATACAAGTTGAATATAGTTTTTAGAAATAACAAAAGTGTAATAATAAAACTGTATAATATTATTTAGTATGACTTAATGGCTTCCTTGAATTTTTAAAATAACTCTCCTGAAAAAAAAAATTAACCTGAAACAAACTGAACTGCATGTTCTTAACATATGTTGAGCTTTTAAAAAATCCTTCCACTGTAACTGTACTTCTAAGGAAGATGTTTAGGAAATGATATGTAATAAATCTTGTTGGAAAAGATGATACTGTATTCTTAAACTATTATTCCTAAGATATAATTAATTCTCAGTGCTTTTTTTATCTTGAGACTTTTTACTGAGCATATAGAGGAAATTCTAGGGTACACAGATGTTCATCAAGTATGTTGATGATGTATTGACCTTGGTTAGTGGTCCCACAAACTTTTTCAGACTTTAAACATCATTAAATATGTCACTGCGAGACATTGAGAGATATCGTCCACCAGGCTGATACCTAAAAGGTGAACATAAAGAAACAATCTGAAGGATCAGAAATAATAAAGGAAGAACAAAAACAAGAATACATTAAAAGGAAGTGGCCACATAATTTGTAAGCACTGTAAAATCTAGTCAGTAGCTGAAAGCAGGAACTTACCCTCCAATTACATTATCCAAAAGAACTTAATTATAAATCAGCCAGCAACTGTTTTAGAGCCTAGAATATATGCATGACAGAGTGAGAGATGTAAAAAGAAGGGGCAGGGATATAAGACACATCTGGGAGATTAATCAATTTAATAACCACTCTCAATTGTTGCATATAAATATAACCTAGGTTTTTACTGCATATACGCAATACTATAGTAAACATTTTCGTGCCCGTGATATTTTGCTTTCATTTAATTATGTCTTCATAGCACAATGGCTAAAAGTACAGACTCTGTAGCCAGAGTACTGGGGTTTGAATGCCTGACTTGCCATTTACAAGTTGTGTGACTCTAGGCAGTTTACTGAGCCTCTCTGGATTTAAATCCAATTGAATTTGCAACCATGCAATTACAATATTTTTGTTAAAGAGCTTAGAATAGTTCTGGCATCTAGACACTGAGATGCAGCAGTTACTAAATATAATAAATTTCACAAATGGCACAGTCAGAAATAGGCATATAGGTACTGTCCCTATCCTTTGCTATATATTTCAATTATTCTTTTTTATTTATAACACCACTAGTATTGTATGAAGATATCAATTTCACTTACTGCTACTGGATAATAATTTTTAAAACATAAAAGCATTAGAAAGTCTAAAAAGGTATCAAAAATTACTTAATACATTTTTTTATTATTAGAGAAAAGGAACATTTTCCTTTACTTATAACTTGTTTACTTTTATTTTTACTCATTTGTTTTCAACCTTGTCAATAAGTTACCAAAATTGCAGAGGAATGCTAGAGTTAAAATGTCACAGCAGAACTTACCTTCCTGATTCAGATTCAAGAGGATCATCAGTGAATGTTTCTGCATTAAAATCCAAAGGTTCTGCATCTTGGAGAAGTTCTATCCGGTCCCTTTCAGCCCTGTTATTAGCCCTGGTATATTTGAATGCAGCTGCAAAGGAAGGAGGAAAAATGTCTACTTCCGTACTGTCTTTTAATTTATGGGTCACAGTCTACGGAGCTACAGAGAGAAAAACCAAAATTCCAAGGAATCTGAATTTTCATTGTGAAGACAAAGAACATAAGATAACTACATGTTTACTTGAAATCAGATTAAAATTATAAGCAGTATGATAGAATATAGCAAGGAAAAGCAGATACAGTGCAAACATTTCAATAATATAACTCAGAATTAACATTTAACTATGGTATCACAATGGAGAAACTGTTCATTAACAAAAGTAGTTTGAGTTGGTTTTATAGTTAACTTCATTTCTTGGCTAGGACTTTAAGGTGTAATCAGCTCAAACTCTTAAAAAAAGGTATCAATCTTTTTACCATAAGGAAAGAGTATGGGTAGCACTAGCCAACAGAAATAGAATGCACACCGGTATTTAATTAGAAATTTTCTAGTAGCTATATTAAAAAGTAAAAAGAAACAAATGAAATTAATTTTAATATATTTAACACAATATATCCAAAATATTATCATTTCAATATGTTGCAACTGCTCAATAGTTAAACGTGGTTAATGATTATCATACCAGACAGCAGATATAGAAAACTAACTCTCCTTTCTCTATGTGGATGTCAATTTCTTTATAAACAAACCAAATTTTCACCATGTTGTCCAGAGGAGTCCAAGTAGCTTTACTATAGCTTTATGATACAGTTCTTTCTGAAAACTTAAGGCAAGCCAATTCTATATTTTTATATTTCTGTAAGCTTGGACTTTGTCCTAAATGCAAGTCTCTTCATCTTTTCTCTCACTTATTCAGCAAATTGCAATTGTCCAATACATGCATGATTCTCTCTAATTTATAATCCTATAGCTTTGTGACTCCTCCTAAGCATTGCCAGAGCTTTCCATTCTGTAAACTTCCTTCCACTCTATGGTAAGCAAGTGTCCAAATCCCTTTACGAAATCCTCACTATTTCCTAGGTTTAACTAAAGCTTTAGCTCTTTCCTATTTATTCTACCCTGAAGTCCTTCAAATAAATCCTTTTCATCTCCAGGATCACTGCCTTATTTTAGACCCTAATCATTTCTTGACTGCATCACCAAAACAGTCTCTTAAATGGTTTCTACGTCTCACTTCCCTAAATATTATGCTTTACACTGCCACCAAATTCATCTTTCTAAACCAAAAATCTTATCATGCTTCTCCCCAGATTAAAATCTTACTATTAGGTCAAAATCCAAACTTTTTTTTTTTTCTGAGATGGAGTCTTGCTCTGTCACCCAGTCTGGAGTGTAGTGACACAATCTCCACTCACTGCAACCTCTGCCTCCTGGGTTCAAGAGATTCTCCTGTCTCAGCCTCCTGAGTAGCTGGGATTACAGGTGCATGCTACCATGCCCAGCTACTTTTAGTATTTTTTACTAGAGATGGGGTTTCACCATGTTGCCCAGGCTGTTCTCAAACTCCTGACCTCAGGTGATCCGCCCATCTCAGCCTCACAGGTGTTGAGCCACCACACCTGGCCCCAAATCCAAACTTTGGAGCATGACAGTATCTGTTCCCCAACTATCTCTGTGGCCTCCTCTCTTGTTAGCCTCACATGCTTAGGCTTTAGTTGCAGAGAAAAACATACATTTTCCCAAAGGTTCTCTTATGACAGCGTCCTGTACTTAGTCTCCCTTCGAATTGAAATACCCTTCACCTGGCTAAGTACTATTCATTCCTAAATACTCAGCTAAGCACACCCTTACTATAGAAATATTTCTTCATTATAAAAACTCTTTCCTAAGATAAGCCCTCTTTTTCCATTCCCCAAGCTGAATTTCTTCTGCAGCAGGTATGCATCCTTCCATCAGAGCTGTCATGAGAAGTCTACGATATCATACATAATCTGTAATTAAAATATTGTTAACATTTCTATTTAGCTCTTTTGTATAGTTTCCATGTCTAGTGAAATTCCCCCCATCTGTTCATGCACATTGTCCAATCTTTCCATCAGATTATTTAACATACTAATTGGTTATTTTAAAGTCACTGCACTGTCTGGTAATTTCAACATTTGAGCCACCTCTGGGTCTGGTATGTTCACTATTTTATGTTCTGAAAATGGCTCATATTATCTAACTTTCTTGTATATCTCATAACTTTGGGTTAAAAGCCATACATTATGTGTAAAGAAAGAAAAAAATGTAGAGAAATCAAAGTTTTATGCCCAGATGATGCACACCTCTTCTATTAGATCATCACTGCTGAGAGCTGATATAGTTGATCCAAGTTTGGACTTGGTTGTTGCTTTAGTTTCTTTAAGTCCCCACAGACTTCACATTTCTCTAGTGATGAAGTGCTATGACCTTGTACTTAGTAGGGCCTCAAGTGTCAGATGGTTTCTCTCAGTATTCTTTTTCCACTCTCAGATTTCAGTAGTCCTTGCATGGATATTCCACAGAGGGAGTCTTCTCCATGTTTCTATTCCTCATCGATTGGTACTCAGTGAGAAACTCATAGCTAAGTGGGAGAGGGTGCTCAGGTTTTCCTCCCTATCCTCAGTCTTAAATCCTGTGCACTAAAGCCTCACTGGTGGGGCTCTTTCAGCAATCTTACATCTCTCCCCAAAACAACCTCCTCCTCCTACTCAGCTCAAGGTCTTAGGCAAAAACTGGTTTCTTGGTACCTCCTTAATAGCTTCTGCCTCATGTCAGTGTGGGATCAGTGATACAGGAAGGTTTCCTAACCCACCTGATGGCAGATGACTTCTGTCTGTTATCAGTCCCTCATTCAGTTATGACATCCTGAGGACAAGAAATATACCTTCTTCGTATTGCTGTATACCTGAGAATATGCCTAACTTATATGGGTCAGTCAATAAATTATTATAAAAATGACCGAATAACCTACACCTACTAATAGGAAAGAAAAACATCAAGGTAAATGGTAGAATAAACACCTGCTTAGAACATACCTGGGATGAGTGCTTACATTATGTAGAGTTAGTATACTTACAACTATTCATTTGATGCCCCAGTTTCTCCTTTCCCTACCAGGGTACATATTTGAATTTCCCTTCCTTCTATATATTGAGAAATATTAAAAAAAAACAAAGTCACTGCAGATAAACATTTATAATTCTACAAAGGCATTTCTGGATAAGTATTCTAACACTCAATCTCTATGCAAGCAAGCATAAGAAAACACTTTCCAAGTGAACTAGAAGATAAACTACTTACACCGGTTGGTATTAACATCTGAGAAATTTGACTCTTTTGGGTCAGTATGAATATTTCTGTTCCTAGTGGAATCTTCTCTATTGTGTCCATAACGTTCTTTCCATTCCTAGAAAAGAAACACAAGTAAATATATAACAAGAGAACAGAAAAAATTCATTAATGCCAAGAGATGACATATAACTTAATTATTTTCATCAGAAATTCATTAGTAATCAATATAATTATCCTAGCATCTTTAAAAATCATAGGTCAATGTTTTTATTTTTCCATGATTTATTGAAGTCACAGTCTCTATAAACTTTCACTTTTACAAATGACATAGAGACATTTTGCTAACTTTGATTGTTACTCATCTAAAATGTAAAACAATATTACTATAACAAGTTTGCCTTGACCATACAAAAGTTATGAGAATGCATAATGACTAATAGATGTTAATAAAATTTTCTTTCACTCAAATAAACTACAAGTATTAAAGAGCTAAAACATCAACAGCTAAAGTTGTATACAAACATAGTCTATGACTCACATGGCATTGTGAGTTACTTTAAATGCAGTAAAACCATATTAACTGGATTCTACTCATTAAATTCTTAGAATTGAAAGGGACATCAGAAGTCACCTAAGGCAACTTTCCATGCAGTGTAGGGTCTCATTCTAAAACCTCCTTGCCAGATGCTTTTTGGCTCTCTGACTAGACAGCATGTAATTTTCTATGTCTGAGAAGCCTATTGCAAATCTGGCAAATTGTGCAAATTAGAAATTCTCATAGAGAGGAGAAGTCTATCTCTAGTAACTTCTACTCTTTGGTTCTAGTTCTGCCTCCTAAAATAAAGAAGATACACATATATTAAGATACACAAAGACAACTATAAAGTTTCCTGTTAGTCTTTGCCGGTATATACACCCATTTGTTAAAAATGTATGGTAATTATAATTAGATTTTACTCATTTTTTGCCTTTTCACTTTCTAGGTTAGTTTACCTCAGAAAATGGAGGCTTAAAGAAAAATTAAGGAGGAATAAAATTAATGTCACATCATCAAAAAGAGAAACAATTTTAAAGCAATCAAAGCCACTTTAACAGCAAGAATATATGCATTTATTTATTTACTCATTCAGCAAATATTCATTGAGCAGCTACTTTAGGCAAGAAGCGTTTGATGCTAAACAGGAAGTAATTTATTACTAATGACTTTTAGAAAAGGTCTGTCAGGATACTTAGTGAGTATACCTGAAAGTATTAAAACTCCCTTTCTTTAAAAATATATATTTTAATATTTTCCCACTTTTTTTCTGTCTTTAGCTAATTATTCCAAATTAATAATATTCTTAAGAAATTTTATTTCAAATTTATCTTCAGATTACAGAAAATTAATACTGTACTTACTCTTCTTCGATTTTCACCTTCTTCTTGCCTTTGTCTTTTTCTCTTCTCTAAACACAGAAAAATATTCTCAAATATGGCATAATGTGGTTTAATCAGACAGTGTTATTGAACTAAAGATATCAAACTATGTGATATTTATTTTAAATTACCACAAAATCAAATGTTATAGGTTATTGCTGGAAAGAATTTTGAGAAGTTACCTCACTCAATAGATAGTGAATGTCTTCTCTATTTTTGTTGGAGATGGCCCTGTAGCCTCTGTTTAAATAACTTTAGGGAAGAAAGAGTTCTTTCTCACAATGAAATTTGTTTCTCTGTAAATCATATTCTCTTTTATTTCTGTTTTCTAAGTTAAGTTCATAATTCTTTTCTTTCTGTATGAGTCTCTTTCTATGTTACTCTCTTTAGGTTACAGACATGATGTTTTTCACTTTTTTCCCATAGGATATGCTCTACAGACTCATAATTCTAGCTGTCCTTCTCTAAATACTTTCTAATTTATCAGTCTTATTCTTAAAAATCTTACCCAGGACTGGAGGTGCTATGTCATATGAGGTCTAACAGGAGAACAGGTGAAGGCTACACTAGATTATTTTGGAGCTGCAATACATTTTGGCTTACATTCAACTCATAATCACACGAAAGCCCCAGACTCAAGGAGGGAGAATGTCTAAGAACCAATGTCCCAAAAGTCAAGATTTTTTTCACTCCATGGTACCATCACTTTGAACATCAACAAATTTAATACACTCAGTTTTGTGATTTGATTTTACTAAAGTGTCATGTATTCTAACAGGCTGTTAATGATCATCACATTCTAAAAAAGTAGCCTTTGCCTGAATGATCTTCTATGCAGTATCAAACTGATGATTCTTCAAATTAATGAGTTTTATAGTTGTACAGAACTTGGCAAATATGTTTCAAGGTAAACATGAAAATGATTCCAAGACCATACAAGGGTGTTATCTAGCTGCAAACATACTAATATTTAAGCTTCAGAATTTCTTTTTTTGTTTTTGAGATGGAGTTTCGCTTTTGTCGCCCAGGCTGGAGTGCAATGGCACGATCTCGGCTCACCTCAACCTCCACCTCTGGGTTCAAGTGATTCTCCTGCCTCAGCCTCTCGAGTAGCTGAGATTACAGGCATGTACCACCACACCCGGCTAATTTTGTAGTTTTAATAGAAACAGGGTTTCTCCATGTTGGTCAGACTGGTCTCAAACTCAGACCTCAGGTGGTCCACCTACCTCAGCCTCCCAAAGTGCTGGGATTGCAGGTGTGAGCCACCACACCCAGCCTTAAGTTTCAGAATTTCTTAAAGACAGATAAAACAATTATTTATGTTTACAAATTATTTTTGCTAGGAAGGCTATATGTACATTTTTAGCTAAAAATTTGCATTAGTTTATAATTTTTTAGGATAGAGTAAAAATTATTCACAAACTATACAAATATTAATTTTGTATTTTGAGTTTAGCATTTAGTATTTTCCCTTCATTTATTTTAAAAGACAGATCTTACCTTTTCTGATTAATTCTTTTCCTTCATTAACTAAGTCTGATGTCATATCATCATCTCCCATAAATTGCTGGAAACCAAGCAGATTCAAACAACGGGTTCCCAAACTAATAAAAGCAGATTTTTTAAAAAGACAAGCATTATTTCACATTGCCAAGTATTTAGATGAATTATTCTTTAGCATTATCACTCCCAAAGAAGACTATGCTTCATTATCTGTTATCATATAGTTATCTATAGTCACATCTGACATGCTTCAGGAAGTACCACTCATCTCCCTTTCTAAGAAGCGTATGCCCTGTACTTCACTGATTAGGGTATGCACTATATTCAGGTTTCTTATAGATGTCAATTAAGTCAAGTTATCAGCATACCTTCAGAAAACAATTATACCAAGATGCTAAAATGATAATTATAATAATGTAAGAGCAACTTTTTTCCTCTGATCTAGTTAACAATTTAAATAGCTTTTATATACTATAAATTGATTACTATATCTTAACTGAAGATTACTACATTGCATCTTATTTGCTATTTACTTTAAATTTGATTGTTGTACAAGACAATAATACTGAAAATATGGAACAAAAGGAAGGAAATGATAGGTGAATAGGCAGGATTAATATTTGTTAAGGTCCAACTATACATCAGACAATTTACAGATGCCTTCTTATTTAATTTTTACTATCATTCTAAGAGATAAATATCACTTTACAGATGAGAAAATAGGCCTAAGTGGTTAAATAAATACTTTGCTAAAGATCACTTAATAAATGACATATCTTATCCCAGCCAAAACGCAAATCAAGCAGCTTTTTAAAATTATATTAGTTCTCAAACTTTTTCAATGATGTACTTCTAGGCAGAGGGAGGCAAAGGGAGGAGGAGAAAGTGGTGAAGGAGAGAGAGAGAGAGACAAAGGAAAAATAGGAAAGCAATTTAGAAAAAGTGAAGATCTCCATTCCATTTTGCAGTCAAAATATGTAAATATTTAGCTAATCTATAATATATCTACTTGTTTCATTCATATAAAAATGTTTTTTATGTATTACCATTGGGTAAAATTGGGGTTTTGTAGATGATTATGTTAATTCTCTGACTTCAAACATTTCCTTACCATCTTCATATCCTTATGGGAGTACTGAACTCCCAGACGAGAAGCTCAGAATTAGATCAACCTCTCTGGGAAGGTTTTATCTTTGTCTAAAGTGTCAGCAAAAAACATTATACTCTTTAAGCAGGTAAGTCTGGATATTCGCTTTGGGTGTGGCTGTATTGCTAATAGTGTGGAAATTAGTCTAATTATGGCAGCATTTCAAATGAAAATGAACTTATCAAATCAACCTATCATTGAGATGTCAGTAAGGCATTGTTTCATGTATTTCTATGATAGAACATCTATTCTGTGAGTTAATCTGAAAATTAAAGAATACAATCTTTTTTTCTCTTAAAGATAAAATAGAACTCAAAGTTTATCCAATTAACTCTAGAAAGACACTTTTAATGATATTTAACAATTTTCCTTTCAGACATAGTGATTCCTTACAGCTTTTATAGTTGACAGAGCACTATTCTACCCCATATCACGTGATCTATATAACCATTTAATAAGGTAAGAAGAAATGCTAATCTTGCCAACATAACTGCTAACACTAAAAAATCATTTTACATTACAAGTTCTTAATATTCTACTTTATAAACTTTTCAAATGAGTAAGCACGTAATAAAAACTTAGTTTCAGACACACAAAGTATGACTAATCTCTTCTTTTAATACATCATTTTCACACTGTAGATTTGTTACTGTCTTCTCCACCTTAAAGAAAACACTCAAAATATTAGATTTGATATTATTGATCAGTTCATATTAAAAGTATTATTTGAAGTTATAATCTTTTAGTTATTTTAAAGAAAGTAAAATATATATTTTTAAAATGCAATAGAGAATTTATTTTAAACAATATTTGTCTACTCATTACCCGAATGTTAGTAGATACTATCTGTAACAACCATAAAATAATACTGGAAGTTTTTTTTTTTTTTTTTTTTGAGACTGAGTCTCACCCTGTCTCCCAGGCTGGAGTGCAGTGGTGTGATCTCAGCTCACTGCAAAATCCGCCTCCTGGGTTTTCAAGCAATTCTCCTGTCTCAGCCTCCTTAGTAGCTGGGATTACAGGCACATGCCACCACACCCAGCTAGCTTTTGTATTTTTAGTAGAGACAGAGTTTCACCATATTGGTCAGGCTGGTCTCAAACTCCTGACCTCGTGATCCATCTGCACTAGCCTCCCAAAGTGCTAGGATTACAGGTATGAGCCACCACATCCAGAGTCTATTGGAAGATTTAAATAAAGTAGGTAGATGAAATTTATTTTTCTCAGAAGAGTAAGCAATGAACATTTTTAAGAGTTTTTCAAAAAGTGGCATTTTGGGTATGTTACAGAGCACTTAAGCAATGAAAGAGGGCAGACAGAGTACAGGATGGGGAAACCTGACAGGTAAAAAGTAGGAAAGACAGATGCTAGAAGGCAAGTACACCCATCCTTTAACGCCATTGGAATCTCAACCCTGCCTAGATTCTACCATTCATTCTAATTCCATGAAAAGAGCATCCCATGTACTTTCTGACACAGGAGAAAATTTCTCTTCTAGTCTTAATGTACAACTTGATTACAGTTGCTCCTCACCTGAACCTTTGTGCTGGCCATGGGCTGAAGCATCTATAATTAGGGGAAAGCTCTAAGGCTAATTTATGTCATTAGAAAGAAGCTGAACATAAGGGTGCTTTGCAGGCTAGACTAGCCGTCAATGTCAAAAGCCAGGACTTAATGTTCTGAAATTAATCCTATCATTGTTTAGCCTAAATGGAATAATGCTAAAATAAGATTATTTATTGTAATAGAATAATAATTCTACCTCTTTTTTCTTTCTTTAAAATTTTTAGAGGGAGAATCTGAACTGATCACTCTGTAGTCTCTTCAAACTATCCCCAGCTTCTCCAAAGCCACAATGAAACAAACTGAAACTCCATCAGTAAATACTTCAAAGAACTTTAAAGAGAAAGGATATCCAGATTTAAGAGCAAAAGAAAAAATAATACGTTTCTTACCTAAAATAAGTAGCAATGCAGAGAATTACCACCAACATAGGATAATATATATAGAATCCATCTGCAATAAAGGATAAAACTTTCATGGAACCCATAATCTGAAGAGCAAGAAAAAAGTAAGTTAAATTGGAAGAGTTCTGTAATTTCCATTCCTTTTCATCATTAGAAAATTTGCCCAAAACCAGTTATACCAACCCATTTGAACTTTTTAAAAAGTAGAAACAAAGCAGTAAATGAACTAATTTTTTAAAATCTGCTTTTTATTGAGGTTTTTCTCTTAAGGAAAATTAATGTAATTATTACTCAAAATTATCAAATATATTGACTATAAATACAAAGTTAATGTTAGTATAGGTAAGTTCTTTTGACATTGCTCAGCTAGACAATCTATATGAACCAAAAAACATTTTTGTAATAAAAGAAGCAAAATCACATTCATTTAGTCAAATAATATATATACAATCTTTAAGAGAAAGTTTTACCAGTAACACTGTAAAACTTTTCTGCTAGCATTAAAAGAAATTTCACAATAACAGCATCTCATATAGATAGTGAACCTAAGAAATTAGTTTTGTGACCATACTTACAGATGTATAAGCAGTTGGCTGAGTATTCTTGTGAGAGATGGATGAATCCATATGGGTCAAACCCAAGAAATTAAGACATAAAGGAGGTGTCAAACGGCAAAATAGCCTGCAATAAACATTTACAAATATGTATATAAAAAGTAAAGCAGCAAAATACATTTTATTTATACTGAGGTGTATTAAAAACATTTCCAATAATTACATATAAAATTTTCATGTGTCTGTTATATATATATATTGAATATATATAATATATAATATATAAAAAATATATATATATTGAATTCTTAATGTGACCTGCCCTCACTTACTTGGGAGGATAATCTGAAAATCATCACATCAATGCCTACATGACTACAGCCTCAAGCTCCTTGCTTTTATAGTTTCTGCCACTGCTTTACCCCCACAAATTGTGGAGTGCCTTTGCATGCATCTCCTACGACTAAACCACCCATAAAATGCATCTCCCAGCATGACAAGGACAGTAACGTCCTCAAGGTGAGTTGTATTCAGTACATAAAAGAACTGAAGTTGTATCAACATATGTCATTCTGACAAGTACAGGTACAGAGTTGTTCAATTCTGTCCAAATAAAAAGAGTGACATACATATCCACAGACTTGGAGAATTGGGGCTGAAGAGAATAAAGTGTGGATATGTATAGGGATTCCCTCAGGATGGTAGCAAAAATATTAAAGGAAAATGTTAGAGAAAGTTATAGAATATAGTCACAAACCTTCTTGGAAGGCCAAGAAGTTTGCATAATTTCAGTAGAAGTTTCAGCTGAAGGCAGCCTAAATCCCCTTTACATTTAATTAATAAGAAAAGCAAATAGCTAGGGTATGTAGGGGAGTTTATCTGAATAACTTGCTTACTCATGTGGTCTTAAAACTAACCTTTGAGCTGGATGGCCCTCTCGGGGGGAGGTCCACCAGGGATATTACCCACTAACACTGCTTGCTTTGGGCATTGGAACCTTTCCTTTAATCTTCAACCTCTAGTGGTGTTGACTCAAGCCTTTGTCAATTAAACTTTACTGAATAAATGTGAATCTCATGACTAAAACACCAAAAGCAATGGCCAACAAAAGCCAAGATAGACAAATGGGATCTAATTAAACTTCAGAGCTTCTGTACAGCAAAAGAAACAATCATTAGAGTGAATCGGCAACCAACAGAATGGGGAAAAATTTTGCAATCTACCCATCTGACAAAGGGCTAATATCTGGAATCTACAAAGAACTAAAACAGATTTACAAGAAAAAAACAAACAAACCCATTCAAAAATGGGCAAAGGATATGAAGAGACACTTCTCAAAAGAAGACATATATGAGGCCAACAAATATATAAAAAAATGTTCATCATCACTGGTCATTTAGAGAAATGCAAATCAAAACAACATTATCATCTCATGCCAGTTAGAATGGAGATCATTAAAAAATCTGGAGACATTGGATGCTGGAGAGGATGTGGAGAAACAGGAACACTCTTAACACTGTTGGTGGGAGTGTAAATTAGTTCAACCATTGTGGAAGACAGTGTGGCAAGTCCTCAAGGAGCTAGAAATAGAAATTCTATTTGATCCAGCAATCCCATTACTGGGTATATACCCAAAGGATTATAAACTGTTCTATTATAAAGACACATGCACACATATGTTAACTGCAGCACTGTGTACAATAGCAAAGACCTGGAACCAACCCAAATGCCCATCAATGATAGACTGGACAAAGAAAATATGGCACATATACACCATGGAATAATATGCAGCCATAAAAGACGATGAGTTCATGTCTTTGTAGGAACTTGGATGAATTTGGAAACCATCATTCTCAGCAAACTGACACAAGAACAGAAAACCAAACACCGCATGTCCTCATTCATAGGCGGGTGTTGAACAATGAGAACACGTGGACTTAGGGAGAGGAGGATCACACAATGGGAGAAGTGGGGGGTGGGGAGGGATAACATGGGGAGAAATGTCGGATATAGATGAAGGGGGAATGAAGGCAGCAAACCACCTGGTTATGAATGCACCTATGCAACAACCTAGCATGACCTGCACATGTACCCCAGAACCTAAAGTACAATAAAAAATAAATAAATAAAAAATAAAATAAAATAAAAAAATGTGAGTCTCATTGGCTGGTGCAGGCCGATAGTCACAACTGTTTATAGCACTCTCCAGAGAGTCTGTAAGCCACCCAGACATACTCAGTCGAACTGGTAAAGCATAATATCTGTGTGTCAGTGTACTTTATACATCTGTCACTGAGTCGGAGTCTGCAGGACAGATCCCTGCAGGTGGTGACTCCAGGTATGAATAAAAAAGACATAATATGAGAGAAATCTTTTGTGGTGATAGAACTGTTCTAAATCTTGTGTTGGTGGCTATAGGAATCTATACACACACACACACACACACACACACACACACACACAGACACACACACGCAGATGAATAAAGGATTAAAAAATGGTGAGAACTAAATAAAGTTTGTACTATAGTTAATAATAATGTTTTACCCTCATTTCCTGGTTTTAATATCACTGGGGGTAGTGTGGCAAAGGTTACATAGGACTTTTTGTACTATTTTTGCAACTTCCCATGAGTCCATAATTATTTGGAAAGCAATAAAAAAGATGCTTAAAAATACTTTAGATATCAATTCCCCTATATTATCTAATTTCATCCTTGATAAATACCTAATAGGACTCATTTAACAATATGAACAAGTAATGGATTGTACAATCTTGCCCAAGTTGAAGATACCTCTCTAAATCCTGCAGGAAAAATTGTTCTTGTTGGATTTCTCAGTCCTCCTCAACTCAGTGAGACCACTGAATCTTAGAACACCATCTAGGTCTGACTTAGTCTCTAAACTCTCCGTTGTTCCTGCTACTTGCTAATCTCTGGTTGGTAAATCCAGGCTCACTAAATATTGTTTTTTTCTGCCTTCTAGCCTAACCTAGTACACCTTCTTTAACCTTAAACCTGAAGCAGAAGTTAGCTGGCAATCAACACACATGAATTTAATATTTAAACCTAATCAACTAGATCATCGAAATACAGATGTCAGTAGTTAACACCTGTAAACAACAACAAAAATAAAAGATCCATTAGAATACACTCAATGAAATCATTTCTCTTGTTTCTAAACACAATCCTACTTACATGCCACTGAAAAGAAGGCTATAAGCATCAGTCTGGTGATGTGAAGCCAAATAATAATAGTTAAATACACGAATCCTGAACACAGTAGAATAAACACAGATACTTAGGAAGAAGATGGAAAGGAAGCAAGCAATCTAGAAAAAAAACAAAAACAAAGCAGTTTGTTTAAAACAAAGAGACTTTAGCACTTAACAATTACAAGTATTATCCTTCCTTTTCTTTTTCTTTTTTTTTTTTTTTTGAGATAGTGTCTCACCCTCTCACCCTGTTGCCCAGGCTGGAGTGCAGTGGTAGGATCTCGGCTCACTGCAACCTCCACCTCCTAGGTTCAAACGATTCTCCTGCCTCAGCCTCCCGAGTAGCTGGGATTACAGGTATGCACCACCATGACTGCCTAATTTTTTATATCTTTAGTAGAGATGGGATTTCACCATGTTAGCCAGGCTGGTCTCAAACTCCTGACCTCGTGATATGTCCACCTCGCCCTCGCAAATGATGGGATTACAGATGTGAGCCACTGCACCCAGCCTAGCCTTCATTTCTAGCAAACATTTATTGATGCTCTGATTGAATATGGGTAACAGAGAATTTTTTAATCACCTACTAAGATTATAGAAAAAAATCTACATTTCAAACTCTTTAATATCTTAGATCCATAAGTTTCTAATCTACCTCCTAACGTGAGCCTATTTTCCCATTCCCTTGGCAACTCTTCACATGAGGCCTATAAGTTATGTAGCTTTACTAGCATAAATATGATCAAAGTATTCCCAGGGCCGAGTGTGATGGTTCAGGTCTGTAATCCTAGCACTTTGGGAGGCTGAGGCAGGAGGATCACGTGAGCCCAAGAGTTCCAGATCAGCTTGGGCAAAATGGTGAAACTCTGATTCTACAAAAAATACAAAATTTAGCAGGGGATGGTGGTACATGGCTGTAGGCCCACCTACTTTGGAGGCTAAGGTGAGAGGATCTCTTGAGACCAGGAAGTCAAGGTAATGGTGAGCCATGTTCACTCCACTATACTCCAGCCTGGGTGACAGCAAGATTCTGCCTCCAAAAAAAAAAAAAAAAAAAAAGAAAGAAAGAAAAAAATATTCTCAGATTTTTGCACTATCTTGCAACTTTTTACATCTCCACAAATATAGTTCTTAGTTTCTATAGTGTGGGTAAAATAATGAAGCACATTTTTGGAAGTTTGAATAACAACACTGCCGAAAACTTCACTGATTTCATTTTCAGTAGAAGAAATATATGGAGAAAACAGTTAAGGATTATGCTATGAAGTGACATCTATTTATGATAGACATAAAATAAACTGACCTCAATATAAATATAATTATATGTTTTTTCTGCCAGCTGTATGAAGACTGCAAAGAGGGATAAGACAGGAGTAGTACTAAAGAATGTGCACTCTGACCACACAACAATCACAGAGAAGATGGACAGAACCACAGCAAGTATCTTGTAAAACCATGGTCGCAAAAGACATTCCCAGTACCATTCTAGAAGATAAAAGAAAAAAATGATTAGGAAAACTATAAAAGAGTAACGGGGTATTTACATTGTTTCAAAATATCTCCCAATAAGATACTTAATTACAAAGAGAAAAACAACAATTTTACAGTGGAGAAACCAGGCAAATATCACTCTAACCAAATGATCACCCATAATGGGACAAGCTGATATCATGTGCCTCATGCTATTATGTACTGAGAGGAGCATAACATTGCTGCTGTGGTATTCCTACAAAAAAATGCAGAACCTGCATCTAATTTTTAAAAAATGTCAAAGTCAAATTGAAGGACGTTCAACAAAAAACTGGCCTATACTTCCCAAAACATCTATATCATAAAACATAAAGACTGAGAAACTGTTTCAGATTAGAGGAAACTAAGGAAACATAACAACTGAATGTGATGCATGATCTGGAATTTTATACAAAGAACATTATTGGGATATTTATAGCAAAATCTGAATAAGGTCTGTAAATAGTATAGTATAATATTAATCTTTGATTTTGATAGCTGTATGTAAGAAAATATTTTTATTTTAGAAAATATATACTGAAACATTTAGGAATAAGGAGGCATCGTGTCTGGATACAACTCTAAAATAGTAAGAAAAAATATATACAGATAAAGCAAATCAATATGGTAAAATGTTAACATTTGAAGAAGATGGTTGAAGGCTATATGGGAATATTTTGTTCTATTTTAGTTTTAAGTCTGAATTTAGGTAAAAATAAAAATTAAAAAAAGAAAGTTCAATAAATTGAAAAAGCTGTATTTTTACTTCATTTATGAAATAGTTGAGCTTCTGGCTCACTTTAATTCTTTACAAACTTCCTCTCATCATAATTCCTAGTGATTTCAATATCCACATAAATGATTCCTCTTTCAATACCCTTGTCTCTCATTTCCTTGACCTCTTCTCTTCTAATGAACTTTTCCTCCACCCTACCTCAATTACTTGTTGCCATAGTGATGCCTAAACCTTTTATTATCAGTATCTCCAACCCTTCCATATAATCTCATTTCAGCATCCTTGTCTCCAAACAATACATTCATCTAGTACAGTATTTTAACGCCACTGACTGACCACACCTGGACCAAAAATCAATTTATTCTATCACCTTTTTACCGTTATTTAACACTTTGATGTCCTTCCTTCCTCATGCAGCTCAGATTCCTCTTTGAGGACAGTATCCCACTTCCTTTGCCCCGTCTTGCTTCACTGTTCCTGCTTAGCTAAACCACACCTGGTTAGATCCAACTCCCTGGCTATCTGTGCCTGCATCCACATAGCTGCACATTGCAGGAGAAAGACACACATCTTTGTTGACTGGTCTCACTCTAAATTCTTAATCACTAGCTTCAAGTGGGTCCTCAGTACTGCCTAGTTAGCCTACTATAATTCCCCAATCTTCTCCCATGACTACTCTCCTAGGCAACTATTTTGTACTTTCTCTTCCTTCTTCAAATCTCTAAAATCTGCCCTCCTAGACTTACTGTCCACATTTCATTGAGAACATAGAAGTGATCAGAATTTTCCAAAGTTTCTACCACTATACCTTCTCATCTAGTTACATCTGTGCCTTACCTCCACCATTCTCTTCATTGTTCACTATTTCCCATCTCATCTCTACTAACCATGAACATTGTCCTAGAAATTCTCTATTGTCTAATCAAATTCTGTTACATCATTTATGAATTACATGCGATAATTTCTCTTGACTATTTCCCCCAATCCTCTGTCAGCTACTACACCTTATCTCTGTTCTCTTTTATAAGGAAAACATTTTTAGAGTTTTCTACTCTGTCTCCAATTGTTTCTCTTCTTATTTCTTTTAAACTTCAGTCAGGCTTTTTAATCCACACTTCTCTAAAATCCAATGGTCAAGTCTTAGTATTTATGATCTTTAATCGATGTGCAACATTTGAAAAGGTGCTTTACATACTCTTTTCCTTAAAACACTTCATTGTCCTGATTTTCCTATTTCATTCCCTCCTTTTCTAGTCTTTTCTGCTGGTTACTTCTCATCCACCTAATCTCTAAATTCTGGAGTGCCTCAGGCTTGGTCCTCAGACTTTTCTCTTTTCTCTATCTCAATTACCTTTTTATTGATTTTATCCTGACCCCATGGTTGGCTATACATTGATCGCACCCTAATTCATACCTGCAGTTCAGACTTCTCCCTTGAATTTCAATTTCTATGGTCAACTGCCTATTCAGCATCTTTATGCCTTTATATGTTCATTGTCTGTTTTCCTCACTCCACAAAAGCAGGAATTTTTGTCTTTTTAAATCGATATATGCCAAGCTACCAAGCATCCAACAATACATAACACTAATGTGCCCAAATATTTGTTGAATTAATGAAAACAGATACATCATTCCTTCATTTAAGTACGAAGGATTTTTGTTAAAGAAGTTTTCTGAGATATTTATTATAGCCATTAAGTCTTCATACTTAAAACCAAACATGCAAAGGAGGAACAAGTGAATATAACCATTTATTTGAATAAATAAGGTTTATTAAGTTTTAATACTGTGACACTTTGGTACTTGCATTAAGTTTCTTCACACTAAATTTAACAACACTTGAAGGGGGTGTCATAAATTATCAAAAAGGAGAAAAATAATGATGACTACAGAGTATAGGTTTTATAACAAGATTAATAAAGAGGACTACTTAGGGGAATATATCAGTAGTATGTCAAGACTGAAAAAGAGACCCAAGCTTGTGATATAAAATTACTTAAAATTCTAACTATTTTAAGTACAGTCATGTGTTACATAATAACATTCCAGTCAATGATGGACTGCATATACAATGGTGATCCCATAAAATTACAAAACAATATGTTTATGATTATCTTTTCTATGTTTAGATACACAAATACTTACCATTGTGTTACAACTGCCTACAATATTCAGTATAGTAACATACCGTATAGGTTTGTAGCCTAGGAGTAATAAGCCATACCATATAGCCTGCATGTGTAGTGGGCTATAACATCTAGGTTTCACATGTACTCTATGATGCTCATGTAATGATGAAATTGCCTAACTACACATTTCTCAGAATGAATCCCAGTCATTAAGCAATGTGTAATTGTATATATTATGCATTATACAAAATATGCTTCACGTATACAAGTTTTTTAATAGAATTTTTTTATTATTTGTGAAGTAACAGTGGAAACTGGTTTATGTTATATGATAAAATAGTTATTTTGGTTTATGTTATATGATAAATAAAATAGTTATGTTATATGATAAATAAAATAGTTAAAATAGTTATCAGATACTTAATATCACAAAGTATAAATCAAATAATACAAATAAAATTCAACTTTGCATTGGTGAAAATACATAATTTTTTTCTATAGAAAACTTTTCATCATTAAAGTTTGTAATTTATATCAAATTACATACCAAACGTAGGATTATAAAAATATTGAATAAATCGATTTTCTGGCTCTGGCGATTGAAAGGTGTGAACAAACTGACGAGTAGCACTAGTTTCATTTTTTGCTACATCTTCTAGATAAAATGCTTGTTCCAAAAGAATTTGCCATTGTACTTGAGTTCGACGGTGTCTCTGAACTGAATAAATCACCTAAAAAAGAGAATGGGGGTAGACCTGACAGTGTTCTGATCCAACAGTGGTTCACCTCCCCACTAGGGAGCATGTTTTCATTGTCACATCAGTGGGGAAGTGCTAGTGCATTTACTGGGTCAGACTGAGAATATTAATGTTCTAAAATGATGTAACAGTTTTATATAATGGAACAGTTATGCTCAGTGAAGATTCTCCCTCCCCAAATGCCAACCGTACTCCTGTTGGTATACACAAAGATAAACTATTTCAAGGAATAATGATAAGGACAGGAGCAAAATAAAGTTTTAAATATACATTCACTAAAAATTCCTTTTTTTTTTTTATAAGCAATGATTATAAGTTTAACTAAAATCATCAGTAAGTGAAATATTTATAATTAACAAAGTTACCTGTTTATGCAGTTTTACCAGACTTTTTTCACTTGGGTAGATATTATGCTTTTCATCAAAATCTTCATAATCATCCATGTTCCTACCCATTTTTTCCTGATACTCTGTAGGGCACTAAAAGGAACAAGTAGATTTTAAAAAATCTTAATTGTAAAAATATAAAAAGTGGTTTTTATTAAAAATCTTTCATTCTTGAGCATCATTTTGCGTTCTAATTTTCTCAGAAACCTCTTTCTACTTTATTGTCATCTCTAGTTAGACTTCTACTTGCTAATATTTTCTTGAAAATGTCTTAAAAGATATACTGAGTTTCTTCTCACCTGTATATTAATCTTTATGCTCATTTATACTAGATATATATGTATGGCTATCAGCAGGTAGCTTACCTACAGAAAGCAGCTAGTATTTGAGAGGATTATTTTAAGTAGGGTAAATTATTTTTCTAGCTGAAGAACGAAGAAGCATCATGACAAATTCAAGAGGCTGAATTTTTGAAAGTCATAGCACAGAGAAATAAATACATGAATTTAAAGTCATCTTCCACACCACTACTCATTTATTACTTATATGAACTTGGGCAAGTTAGTTAACCTCTCTTAGTAGTTCTCAAAAAGTAGCAAATGTGAGAGAAATAGTTAGAAAAGTGATTCCTATGAGTATTAGCTCAACAAAACAGAAGACAACAATCAGTATAACAGATTAAAATCCAGGAAAATAAATATTTCCATGGTTCTGTAAGTTTAAGACAATTGGGGAACTGCAATACCCCTAATTCAATACCAATGCATCAAAACCTTAACTGTATGGTTTATTAAATACCTACATTAATGTCACTCATTTTATGGTATATTTCATGAATATATTAATGAAATACATTTGTAAAATAACATGTTGGAAGCTGACTATAATGGTGGCCTTAACTTATTTTCTTATAGGAGATATGCCTTTAGTGAACATATAAAATCACACTTTAAAGGTTTATTTCCATCATTGTCATGGCAATCCTTATGCATTACTCAACCTCTGTCTCCATATTTCAACAGAAAATACTGCCAATAATTAGTGTTAAACTTGCAGTAATTAAAAAAAAAGTCAAAGTACAGATGTTTTGGTTAATATTTCTATGAAAATTAGTTTAGAAGAAAATCAGTTACTCAGCTATAGGGCTGTATTTATACTTTTCTGGTACTTTTGGTATAATATTATATAAATGCATATTTCAAAAGAAAACATTATTTCATTACCTTTTTAAGTATTGTATCAACACATTTTCTCAATGGGTGGTTATACTTGATGCTTTCATTCACTTTACGAACCTCCTATTAAAAACAGTAAAATAAATAAAAATATTTTCTGTTTCTACAGATCACATATTCAAAATGAGAATGCATTAGGTACTATATATTTTCTCACAAGTTCAACTTCGACCCAAATTACTTTGCATTACATGAATAAAAGTTCTTAAGAACACAAGTAAAAATACAAAGTCACTGAAAGACTATTTCCATACCCTAAACTTTTTCTTACTTTCTAAATTCACTCTCTCATCACTTCATTACATGGTACACAAAAAAAGAATAAGCATTATTTAAAAGTTTGCAAAACATCAGACAAACATTATGGTCCTAAAAGAAAAGGGCTATGTTCCTCTACCTTACTCATCAAGATCAACTATCTCATTATCTAAAATACAGTAAAAACCAGAGGAAGTAGAAAAGCCTATAAATGTGACAAAGTGCCAGCTCCTTTCCAATAGAAGAGTACTCTAGAGCAGTCATGATTGATTAACTCCATACTTGCTTATTAGGAGCACACTATCTGCTGGCTGGGCGCAGTGGCTCAGGCCTACAATCCCAGCACTTTGGGATGCCGAGGCAGATAGATTGCTTGAGCCCCAGAGTCTGAGACCAGCTTTGGCAACATGGTGAAACCCTGTCTCTACAAAAAATACAAATATTAGCCAGTCTCATAACTCGATCTCAAAATAAATAAATTAATAAAAATTTAAAAATATAATAAAATAATTTAAAAACAACTCACTCCAGTTAGAATGGCAATCATTAAAAAATCTGGAGACAACAGATGCTGGAGAGGATGTGGAGAAAAAGGAACACTTTTACACTGTTGGTGGGAGTGTAAATTAGTTCAACCATTGTGGAAGACAGTGTGGCAAGTCCTCAAGGAGCTAGAAATAGAAATTCTATTTGATCCAGCAATCCCATTACTGGGTATATACCCGTTCTATTATAAAGACACATGCACATGTATGTTCACTGTGGTGCTGTTTACAATAGCAGAGACCTGGAACCAACCCAAATGCCCATCGACGATAGACTGGACAAAGAAAATGTGGCACATATACACCATGGAATACTATGCAGCCATAAAAAAACAATGAGTTCGTTTCCTTTGTAGGGACATGGATGAATCTAGAAACCATAATTCTCAGTAAACTGACACAAGAACAGAAAACCAAACACTGCATGTTTTCATTGGCAGTTGATGAACAATGAGAACACTTGGGCACTGGGAAGAGAACAAAGAACAACACTCACTGGGCTAGGTTTGGGGGTGGGGGTGGAGGGGAAGGGAGGGACAGCAGCGGGGTTGAGGGGCAGGGAGGATGGGAAGGGATAACACGGGAAGAAATGCCTGAGGTAGGTGATGGGGCAGCAGTGGGGATGGAGACAGCAAACCACATTGCCATGTATGTACCTATGCAACAATCCTGCAGGATGTGCACATGTACCCCAGAACCAAAAGTACAATTAAAAAAAAAAAAGCACACTATTTACCAGTACTATGCTAAGTGTAAGGCCCCCAAAATCCATAGTGGAGGGTAGAGAGAGAAGCTAAGGAATTGTTAGTCTTAAAATTTCAGTCCAGTAATGAGATAATTATATAAACAATTCTGAGTATAAAAGGCATAAAAGGGTTAAAGACTCTTTAGAACTAGTAGTTCCTAAAGAATCACAATATTCTATAATACTCATGAAATTTTTAAAAAGTTGAAACCACTGTTTTAGTCAGATGAAATAGCATGTCCACAGCCTAAAAGCATAAGAGAACTGACCAGGATATTTAAAAGAACATTCTGGGGCATAGAGTAGAGAAAGGTTTTAAGGGATACAAAACTGAAGGCAGAGAAGCCATCTAGCACATAAACAAAACTGTGAAAAAACATCTGTAATTTATATGACAAAGACTTATCATCCTTAATATGTGATGAACTCTTACAAATCAACAGAAGAATAGGAATATAGAAAAAAATACAATTGGCCAATAAATGTCTAAAAAGATATTTGAGCTCACTAAAAACAGTTACAAATTTTTAAAATAATAAGTTTTTTTTTTCAAAATTGATACCATATAAAGAGGTGAGAAAAGAGGCCCTCTTATACACAGTAAAAAGTGATATATTCTATTTAAAGGTAATTTTACAACATCTATAGAAATTTAGAATATGTATACTATATAAATAATCTGCACCAGTAGACACTATTCCTGTCAAGGAATTTAACTTAATGAAGAAAACAAAGATAAGCAAACATAGAAAACTATTGTCAGAGAAAAGTATGAGATGCTTTGATAAGGGATAACGTAGAGTGGGAGATTTTCTGATTAACCGATTATTTAAAATGAGATGAAGCAAAATGTACTGGACTCAGTTAACCAAAGGGAGAGACAAGAATATTCCAGGCAGAGAGACAGAGACAGCACATACAAAGGCCTCCAGGCCTAAGTGAGCACATTACTTGAAGAGACTGAAAAAAGTTCAGTATGATTACAGGGAAAGGAAGATCAAGGGTCTGCATAGCACTGGATCAGGCTGAAAGAGCAAGATCAAAGTGCTCCTAGAAGGCCTTAATCATGGTTTATTTTGAGGTTAATGTGTGAGGCCCACATATGACAGTGACAAGATAAGACTGGGGTTTTTAAAAGGTCACATGGAAGCATCATTACATCTATTTTCCATTACGAAGCTGCCTTAAAGTTTTTTGACTTGTTAGCACAAATTTATCATACTTTGAATATGAACTATACAATTTGTTTATATATTATATGTGAAATATGCTTTTATTCTTTAGATTATTTAGCTTATTAAAAACAAGTACTGAAACAGAATTAACATTTGCTATATCTGTTACAAATTTAGGGTTCCTTCAAAAGTTCATAATTTTAATTAAGCATGGCAAGTATTTGAAATATACTGCTTGCTTTCTTCATACAAAATAACATAACTTTGAGCTCTTTCATTACTGTGCCTTGTCAAATTCTTTTCTAAGCAGGTCAGACAACATTCATGAAGGGAGGCTAATAGGCAGCTTTCAGTGGAAATAAGTAGCTGTTTCTCCCTCCCTAAAATTATCTAGAAAAATAACAAAAGGTAGAGGTGACCTTTTAGGCCAACTAGCAAATACCTTTTGAATGATTTGACATAGCTTATAAGTTTTCTTAATGCTCCAAAGAAAGGTAATAGACATACAAACGCATATATCAATTTTAAAGATAAATATATCATAAAAATACCAAACAGTTTTTATAAAACTACATTTGGGAGATTAAATGGATAACTGAAAAAATAATTACCAATGAAGTGATTGAACTTTGTTATCTGTCAATGACTGGACTTTTCAGTATGGCATTTAAAGCCATGATATAGCTGTATCTTTCCAACGTAAACTTTATGCTGAAATTAATTTGGTTTTAAGACTTCTGATATCTTCCTGGAATGATATCAACTATCAAAATTCTACCCATCTTTCAAGGCCCACATCATACTTCATGTCTTCTGACCACTATTCAGAAGTGATACGTCTCCATACTAGAGCATTTTCTTTTTATCATTCATGCCATATTGACCACATGCTATAAGGGACTCTGTCCAATTTTCTACTCTAGAAAGTTAGAATAGAAATTTCTATTCTGACCAGTTCTGCATAGCACTTAACATGGCAGGAAGACAAAAAGTACTTTTTAAATGATAAATACATTTATCCTCAAGTTTATAAGTTTCCAGATGTTCAGAAAGGCAGAAAGAATCCCAAAAAAACCTTGAAGTATGTGGTCAAAGAAATTCATACACAAAGAAATTCATACAACAGAAATGTCTACTGATTGTCCTCCCCACAGGAACACTAAATTAAGCAACTATCCACACAAAAATTACCTTCATAAAAAACAAGATACAACCTCAGCCACTGTTGGGTATAGCACCAGGTGGACTTTTGGGGTCCCAGATTGCAGACTAGCTCTTAGCATTGTTGAACCTTCTCTGGGTCAGAGGGGAGCCTAGTGCCCTGAAGGGAAAACCCTAAGCATTGCAGCATTCACCACAAGCTGACTGAAGAGATGTCGGGCCTTGAATGAACACTGGGGGTAGTGAGGATGTATTCACCGTGGCCCTGGGGCAGTAGTGGCCATGGGGAGAGACTCTGCTTGTGGAAAGGGGAGGAAAGCATGGGAAGGACTTTGTCTTGTGGCTTGGGTGCCAGTTTAGCTACAAGTAAATTCCTATAGTTTCTGGCTCCAGGACCTGGCTCCCAGATGGCATCTCTGTGGACACACCCCAACTCAGGGAGAACTTGCCACTCCGAAGAGAAGAACATAAGCTGGGTTGGCTTCACCACCTGCTGACTGTAGAGAACCAGGGTCTTGAGCAAACATAGGCAGTAGCCAGGAAGTGGTTACCATGGGCCTTGGACAAGACCCAGTGCCATGATAACTTCAGGTCTAACCCAGTACAGTCCCAGTGGTGGTGGCCACAGAGATGCTTGTGACACCCCTCCCCGACCTCCAGGCAGCTTAGGGCAGAGAGAGAGACTCCAGTTGTCCAGGAGAAAGTAAAAGAGAACAGAGTCTCTGTCTAGTACTCCAGAGAATTCTTCCAGATCTTATCCAAGACCACCAAGGTGGCACATCCCTACAAGTCTACAAGAATTACAGCATTAAGGGGCTTTGGGTGTCCCCTAATATAGAGACAGTTGCAGTGACCAAAAACTTATATTACAATACCAAAGTCCCTTCAAATATCTGGAAAGCCTTCCCAAGAAGGATGGTTACAAATAATCCCATACTGCAAAGACTAACTTTTCAATGTCCAGACATTGATGAACATCCACAAGAATCAAGACCATCCAGAAAAACATGACCTCACCAAACAAACTAAATAAGGCACCAGAGCCGAGCACAGTTCCTCACTCCTGTAATCCCAGCACACTGGGAGGCTGACGCTGGAGGTCACTTGAGCTCAGGAGTTGAGAACAGCCTGGGCAACATGGTGAAACCTCATCTCTTCAAAAATACAAAAACTAGCTGGGTGTGGTTGTGTGTGCCTGTAGTACCAGCTACCAGCTACTTGGGAGGCTGAAATGAGAGGATAAGTTGAGCCCTGGAGGTAGAGGCTGCAGTGAGCCAAGATCATGTGACTGCACTCTAGCCTGGGCAACATAGTGAGATCCTGCCTTAAAAAAATTAAATAAAATAAATAACAAGACACCAGGGACCAATACTGAAGACATAGAGATATATGCCCTTTCAGATAGATAATTCAAAATAGCTGTTTTGAGGAAACTCAACAAAATTCAAGGTAACACAGACAAGGAATTTAGAATCCTATTAGATACAGTGAACAAAGCTGTTGAAGGAATTTAAAATAATCAAGTAGAAATTCTGGAGTTGAAAAACAGACTGACATACTAAAGAATGCATGAGAGTCTCTTAACAGCAGAATTGACCAAGCAGAAGAAAGAATTAGTGAGCTAGAAGACACTTGAAAATTTGGCTATTTAAAAATACAGTTAGAGGAGACGAAAAATAATAATAAAAAAAAGAATAACAGATGTCTACAAATGCAAGAAGATAGCCTCAAAAGGACAAATCTAAGAGTTACTGACCTTAATGAGGAGACAGAGCAAGAGATAAGGGTAGAAAGTTTATTCAAAGTGCTAGTAACAGAGAGCTTCCCAAACCTAGAGAAAGATATCAATATTCAAGTACAAGGAAGTTCTAGAACACCAAGCAGAGTTATCCCATATAAGACTATCTCAAGGCATTTTATAATCAAACTCCCTAAGGTCATAATAAAGAATGAGATCCAGTCATTTGCAGTAATGTGGGTAGAGCAAGAGGTCATTATGTTAAGTGAAATAAGCCAGGCACAGAAAGACAAACTTCACATGTTCCTACTTATCTATAGGGCTGGGAAGAGATATGGGTAGGGGGAGGGTGGGAAGTGGGAATGGTTAATGAATACAAAATTATAGTTAGAGTGAATAATATCAGTATTTGATAGAACAGGGTGACTACAGTCAATAACAATGTAATTGTACATTTAAAAATAACTAAATGAGGATGGAACCAAGATGGCCAATTAGGACCAGCTCAGGATTGCAGCTCTCAGCAAAAGCACAGAGGGTGAGTGGATACCGCATTTCCAGATGGATTTTTATTGCCCACAGACCAGGAGATTACCAGGTGGAGGAGCCCCACAGGTTGCCAGCACAGCTGTTTCAGATGGCGCCCCGGCACCCAGGCGCGGCTGTTTTGGCCACGGTGGCTCTTGGCTGGCACCCTGGCATGGTAGTTCTCTGCGGACACCATTTTAGCTGGCGACTGGAGCTACGGGAAGACAGAGTTGCCCATTCAATGGATAGAAAAGGGGACTGAAACAGGGAGCCAGGCCAGGAGATTCCCGGGCAAAATAGCACCACGAACCTCAGCATGGCTGTTTCAGCCAGCGCAGGTAAAGTGGGTCGCTGCATGGGAAATCACACAGATCCCAGCACCTTTCCACAGGAAACTGGAACACCTGGGAGATAGCTGACCTTTTGCTCTGAGGCAGGGAGCCAGGTGATGAGGCTCGGCTGGTCCCACTCCCACAAAAAAAGAGCAATCTGAAATACTCTGAATTGACAGTTTCACAGCAAGCACAGCTGAACCTGGGACGGTCCAGCTCTGTGGGGGAGAGGCGTTCACCATTACCGAGGCAGTCCACCACTACAGAGGTAGTCCGCCATTACAGAGGCAGCCCTCCATTGCCTAGGCAGCCTGCCATTACAGAGAGAGTCTGCCGTTATAGAGGCAGGCTGCCATTGCCGAGGCAGTTCTAACTACATCCATATAAACAGGACTGCAGAGAAGTTCAGAAAGCAGCTGGGTGGAGCCCACAGCTGCTCAGCAAAGCTTCTGTAGGCAAGACAGTGACTAGGCTGCCTCCTGGCTGGGCAGGGCAGCCCTGAAAAAAGGCAGCAGGACAACAGAAACTCATAAACAAAGCCCTAAATCCCCAGGACAGAGCACCAGGGGAAAAAAAGGTGGGGGGGGTTTATGAGTTCTGCTGCAGCAGACTTAAACATACCTGCCCAGCAGCTCTGAATGAACAACAGAGCTCACAGCTCAGCACGTGATCTCCTATAAAGGACAGACTGTCTCCTCAAGCAGCTCCCTGATCCCCGTATATCCAAAGAGTCACCTCATAAGGGAGAGCTCAGACTGACATCTGGTGGGCATCCTTCTGAGACAAAGATAGCAGAAGAAGAAACTGGCAGCAACCCTTACTGTTCTGCAGCAACTGCAGGTGATTCCCAGGCAAGCAAGGCCTGGAGTGGACCTCAGCAGTCCTGCAGCAGAGAGACCTGAATGTCAGAAGGAAAACTAAGAAATAGAAAGAAAGAACTTCATCATCAACAAACTGGACATCCACTCAGAGACCCAATCTGAAAGTCAACAACTACAAAGACGACAGGTGGATAAATCCGCAAAGATGGGAAGAAACCAGCACAAAAAGAATGAACACACCCGAAACCAGAACACCTCTCCTCCTACAAGGGATCACAACTCTTCACCAGCAAGGGAACAAGGCTGGATGGAGAATGAGTGCAAAGAATTGACAGAATGAGGCTTCAGAAGGTGGGTAATAAGAAACTTCTCTGAGCTAAAAGAACATTTTCTAACCCAATGCAAAGAAACTAAGAACCTTGACAAAAGATTTGACGAAATGCTAATGAGAATAAACAACTTAGAGAGGAATATAAGTGATTTGATGGAGCTGAAAAACACAACACGAGAACTTCGTGAAGCATGCACATTCAACAGCCGAACTGACCAGGCAGAAGAAAGGATATCAGAGGTCGAAGATCAACTCAATGAAATAAAACAAGAAGGCAAGATTAGAAAAAAAAGGGTAACAAGGAATGAACAAAGTTTTCAAGAAATATGGGACTATGTGAAAGACCTAATCTACATTTGATAGGTGTAACTGAATGTGACAGAGAGAATGAATCCAAGCTGGAAAATACTCTTCAGGATATTATCCAGGAAAACTTCCTCAACCTAGCAAGGCAGACCAATATTCAAGTCCAGGAAATACAGAGAACACCACAAAGATATTCCTCAAGAAGAGCAACCCCAAGGCACATAATTGTCAGATTCACCAGGGTTGAAATGAAGGAGAAAATGCTAAGGGCAGCCAGAGAGAAGGGTCGGGTTACTCACAAAGGGAAGCCCATCACACTCACAGCAGATCTCTCAGCAGAAACCATACAAGCCAGAAGAGAGTGGGGGCCAATATTCAACATCCTTAAAGAAAAGAACTTTCAACCCAGAATTTCATATCTGGCCAAACTAAGCTTCATAGAAGGAAAAATAAAATCCTTTACGAACAAGCAAGTACTCAGAGATTTCATCACCACCAGGCCTGCTTTACAAGAGCTCCTGAAAGAGGCACTAAATATAGAAAGAAACAACCGGTACCAGCTACTCCAAAAACATACCAAATGGTAAAGAGCATCAACACAATGAAGAAACTGCATCAACTAATGGGCAAAACAGCCAGCTAGCATCAAAATGGCAGAATCAAATTTACACATAACAATGTTAACCCTAAATGTAAATGGGTTAAATGCCCCAGTCAAAAGACACAGACTGGCAAATTGGATAAAAAGCGAAAACCCATCTGTGTGCTGTATCCAGGAAACACATCTCACATGCAAGGATACACATAGGCTCAAAATAAAGGGATGGAGGAAGATTTACCAGGCAAACGGAGAGCAAAAAAAAGCAGGAGTTGCAATTCTTGTCTCTGACAAAATAGACTTCAAATCAACAAAGATCAAAAGAGACAAAGAAGGACATTACATAATGGTAAAAAGATCAATGCAACAAGAAGAGCTAACGATCCTAAATATATACACACCCAATACAGAAGACCCAGATACATAAAGCAAGTTCTTAATGACTTACAGAGAGACTTAGACTCCCACACAATAATAGTGGGAGAATTTAACACCCCACTGTCAATATTAGACAGATCAAGATAGAAAATTAACAAGGATATCCAGGACTTGAATTCAGACCTAGACCAAGCAAACCTAATAGACATTTACAGAACTCTCCACCGCAAATCAACAGAATATACATTCTTCTCAGCACCACGTCACACCTACTCTAAAATTGACCACACAATTGGAAGTAAATCACTCCTCAGCAAATGCAAAAGAACAGAAATCATAACAAACAGTCTCTCAGACCACAGTGCAATCAAGTTAGAACTCAGAATTCAGAAACTAACTCAGAACCACACAGCTTCATGGAAACTGAACAACTGGCTCTTGAATGTTGACTGGATAAACAATGAAATGAAGGCAGATATAAAGATGTTCTTCGAAACCAGTGGGAATGAAGACACAACATATCAGAATCTCTGGGACACATTTAAAGCTGTGTCTAGAGGAAAATATATAGCAATAAATGCCCACATGAGAAGAAAGGAACGATCTAAAATTGACACCCTATCGTCAAAATTGAAAGAGCTAGAGGAGCAAGATCAAAAAAACTCAAAACCTAGCAAAAGACAAGAAATAACTAAGATCAAAGCAGAAGTGAAGGAGATAGAGACACAAATAACCCTTCAAAAAATCAATAAATCCAGGAGCTGGTTTTTCGAAAAGATCAACAAAATAGACAGACCACTAGCCAGATTAATAAAAAAGAAAAGAGAGAATAATCAAATAGATGCAATCAAAAACGATAAAGGGGATATCACCACAGCTTCCACAGAAATACAAACCATCATCAGAGATTATTACAAACAACTCTATGCACATAAACTAATGAACCTTGAAGAAGTGGATAAATTCCTGGACACTTGCATCCTTCCAAGCCTAAACCAGGAAGAAGTCGAAACCCTGAATAGACCAATAATAAGGGCTGAAGTTGAGGCAGCAATTAAAAGCCTACCACCCAAAAAAAGCCCAGGTCCAGATGGGTTCACAGCCGAATTCTACCAGACATACAAAGAGGAGCTGATACCACTCCTTCTGAAACTATTCCGTACAATCCAAAAAGAGGAAATCCTTCCCAAATCATTTTATGAGACCAACATCATCCTGATACCAAAACCTGGCAGAGACTCGCAAGAAAAGAAAACTTCAGGTCAATATCCATGATGAACATAGATGCAAAAATCTTCAATAAAATACTGGCAAACTGATTACAACAGCACATCAAAAAGCTTATCCACCATGATCAAGTAGGCTTCATCCCAGGGATGCAAGGCTGGTTCAACATACGCAAGTCTATAAACGTAATTCACCACATAAACAGAACCAAAGACAAAAACCACATGATTATCTCAACTGATGCAGAGAAGGCCTTTGACAAAATTGAACAGCGCTTTATGCTAAAAACCCTCAATAAACTAGGTATTGAGGGAACGTATCTCAAAATAATAAAAGCTATTTACGACAAACCAACAGCCAATATCATACTGGATGGGCAAAAACTGGAAGCATTCCCTTTGAAATCTGGCACTAGACAAGGTTGCCCTCTCTCACCACTCCTATTCAATATAGTATTAGAAGTTCTAGCCAGAGAAATCAGGCAAGAAAAAGAAATAAAGGGTATTCATATAGGAAAGGAGGAAGTCAAATTGTTTCTATTTGCAGACAACATGATTGTATATTTACAAGACCCCATCGTCTTACCCCAAAACCTCCTAAAACTGATAAGCAACTTCAGCAAAGTCTCAGGATACAAAATCAATGTGCAAAAATCACAGGCATTCCTATACATCAATAACAGACTTAAAGAGAGCCAAATCAAGAATGAATTGCCATTTACAATTGCTACAAAGAGAAAAAAATACCTGGGAATACAACTAACCAGGAACGTAAAGGACCTCTTCAAGGAGAACTACAAACCACTGTTCAACAAAATAAGAGAGGACACAAAAAGATGGCGAAACATTCCATGGTCATGGTTAGGAAGAATCAATATCGTGAAAATGGCCATAATGTCCAGAGTAATTTACAGATTCAACACTATCCCTATCGAGCTACCAATGACCTTCTTCACACAACTGGAAAAAACCACCTTAAACTTCATATGGAACCAAAACAGAGCCCACATAGCCAAGTCAATTCTAAGCAAAAAGAACAAAGCGGGAGGCATCACACTATCGGACTTCAAACTATACTACAAGGCTACAGTAATCAAAACAGCGTGGTACTGGTACCAAAACAGAGATATAGACCAATGGAACAGAACAGAGGCCTCGGAGGCAACACCACACATCTACAACCATCTGATCTTTGACAAACCTGACAAAAACAAGCAATGGGGAAAGGATTCCGTGTTTAATAAATGGTGTTGGGAAAACTGGCTAGCCATGTGCAGAAAGCAGAAACTGGACCCCTTCCTGACATCTTACACTAAAATTAACTCCAGATGGATTAAAGACTTAAACATAAGACCTAACACCATAAAAACTCTAGAAGAAAACCTAGGCAAAACCATTCTGGATATAGGTACAGGCAAGGACTTCATGGCCAAAACACCAAAAGCATTGGCAACAAAAGCCAAAATAGACAAATGGGACCTAATCAAACTCCACAGCTTCTGCACAGCAAAAGAAACAGTCATTAGAGTGACTCAACAACCAACAGAATGGGAATAAATTTTTGCAGTCTACTCATCCGACAAAGGGCTAATGTTCAGAATCTAGAAAGAACTAAAACAGATTTACAAGAAAAAAACCCATTCAAAAGTGGGCAAAGGATATGAACAGACACTACAAAAGAAGTCATACATGATGCCAACAAACATGAAAAAATGCTCATCACTGATCATTAGAGAAATGCAAATCAAAACCACATTGAGATACCATCTCACGCCAGTTAGAATAGCGATCATTAAAAAATTGGGAGACAACAGATGCTGGAGAGGATGTGGAGAAATAGAAACACTTTTACACTGTTGGTGGGAGTGTAACCTAGTTCAACCATTGTGGAAGACAGTGTGGCAATTCCTCAAGGACCTAGAAATAGAAATTCCATTTGACCCAGCAATCCCATTACTGGGTATATAACCAAAGGATTATAAATCGTTCTACTATAAGGACACATGCACACGAATGTTCATTGCAGCACTGTTTACAATAGCAAAGACCTGGAACCAACCCAAATGCCCATCGATGATAGACTGGACAGGGATAATGTGGCACATATACACCATGGAACACTATGCAGCCATAAGAAATGATGAGTTCATGTCCTTTGTAGGGACATGGATGAACCTGGGAACCATCATTCTCAGCAAACTGACACAAGAAAGGAAAATTAAACACTGCATGTTCTCACTCATAGGTGGGTGCCAAACAATGAGAACACATGGACACAGGGAGGGGAGCATCACACACTGGGGTTTGTTGGGGGGAAACAGGAGGGACAGCAGTGGGTGGGGAGTTAGGGAGAGATAGCATGGGGAGAAATGCCAGTGATGGGGAGGAAGGCAGCAAATCACACTGCCATGTGTGTATCTACGCAACAATCTTGCATGTTCTTCACATGTACCCCAAAACCTAAAATGCAATAAAAAAATAACTAAATGAGTATAACTGGATTATTTGCAATGTAAAGAAAAATAAATGCTTGAGGTGATGGATACATACAAACATTTTTAAAAACCCCAGGAATGCAAACAAACAAAAAAGAAATTCATACCTCAGAAATCACGCACTGTTTTTGATGGAAAGAGACTCAGAATTTTCCTGCTATCTATGTGTACCAACTGCTAATTACAAAACATCCATTTTTAAAGAGTGGTTTCTTATCTATTATTTTTTACACAGCTTAAAACCTAAGAATACTATACTAAAATAGCACAGTAGTAATCAATGCTGGTCCTTAATTTTCCACATCTTATTTCTACGTAGAGGGGTCCTATTTAAAAATAACAAGAATAAAATCTATTTTATTCAGAGAGCAAAGCTTCCTCCTAGGGAAAATCCAGAACTCAAGTAATAACTGAGTTTATTTCTTTTTGCAGGAATGTTTAATAAATTAGTGAAATCCAAATTTCTCAAACTGAAACAACTGAATTTAATACCAACTTTTGTATGGAACACTATCAAATTTAAAATATATTAATTTATTTTATCAAGTATAAGTATCTATCAAAATATCAGTTTTCAACTACTTCAATTTTTTAAAAAATTCACAATTTCAAATATAATTATAAAATTTATCAAATATAAATTATCTTCTTTCAAAAGATGTAGTCACATTCATCATAGGAAAGTTGAATATAACAGGAAATGTAATAACTTAAATTTAAATAATACTCTTTATAGACTTACTCCTACATTTGAATCAATATTTTCTGCTGTAGTTCTGACATTTTGTAGTCAATAAATGCTGCAAAGACCATATGAAATTTTCTAGTCACACTATACATTCATTTGTTCATTTATTCATTCACTTCAAAAATGGTTGCTGAGTGTTTAAGAGTCTGGAGGATCAGGGAAGATAATATGGGTTCAGCTGTGTCCCCTGAAACCTAACCTCCAGTATCTTAACATGTGATCCTATTTGGAATAGGGCTATTGTAGATTTAATTAGCTAAGTTATGATGAGCTTATACTAAAGCGGGATGAACTCTAATCCAATATGACTGGTGTCCTTACAAAACAATAAAGTATGGACCCAGGCACACAGGGAGAACACCAAGTGAAGGTGAAAGCAGAGGTCTAAAAGTCAAGGAATGCCAAAGATCCCAAACCACCAGAAGCTAGAAGACAAACATGGAGCAGATTTTCCCTGAGCACTCAGAAGGAACCAACCCTGCAGACACCTTAATCTTGAACTTTTAGTCTCCAAACTGTGAGCCAATAATTTTCTATTGCTTAAGTCACTCAGTTTGTGGTAGTTTTGTTACAGCAGCCCTAGGAAGCTAATAAAGAAAGCTTCCCTGAAGAATTCTCATTTATGTTAAGACCTAAAAATGAAATAGGGATTAGCTGAAGAAAGTGCTGAAAAGAACATTCTAATAGTTTGGTAATAGCATGCTCAACGATAGAAAAGAAAGGCAATGTGTGTAATGATTAAGCATAGGGTCATCAAGCCAGATCAATTCAGTCCACCATTTGTTCTCATACTGGAACACACCCACACTCATTCATTTATTTACTGGCTATGGCTGCTTTCATGCTGCAATGACAGAGTAGTTGCAAAAGAAATGATATTGCACACAAATCCTAAAATATTTACTATCTGGCCCTTTACAGAAAAAGTTTGTCAGTTTCTGTTAAAGCAAAGATTGCCTGGCTTCTATCACTTCTTAGCCATGTAGACATGGGAAAGTTACTTAATCTCTCTGTGCCTCATATTCTTCACTTATGGAATGGGGATTTAAAAAAATCTCTATCATAAAGTCATGAGAATTAAATATATGTATAGTGCTTAGAAAGTCTTAGGCAACTAGTAAGTCTATATAATTGTTTACTATAATTATCACCATTACTAGGTATGAAAAACCAAAGTTGAGTGTTAGGCAAATATTAAGTCTATAAAATTGTTTATTAGCTCATCACTACTAGCAAGTTTGAGAAACCAAAGATGACCAGTGTGAGGAAGACAGAGGTGTGGGATACAGCTGGAGAGCTAAACATAGGCCAAATTATTTTTCTGCAGGCTGCATTAAAACATTTTGGAGTTTCTTCTAACATGAATGAAAAGCATTCAACAGGAGTTTGTTTGGAGAGTATCATCAGCTGAGTCGGATATTCTCCTAAGGGAGCAAAAATGTAAGTAGACTATAATTCTTTAAATCCATAACAAAATTTTTACTTACAGAATAAATTTGTAATTTGTTGTATATTTTTATGTACAGTATTGAAAGTTAAACTTTCAACAACTTTGTGAAACTGGTTCAAGTCATCAAGTAAAATGAAGTGTCTTATTAAGATTACAGATAGGAAACAAGACTTAGTATACAAACTCCCATGCAAATTGTTCTTTAAAGAGGTTGCCAGACTTAGTAAGATTACCTTAGGTTAAACTTTCAGAAATAAGTGTCCTCTGGTCATTATTCCCACTTCTACTATGTTAGGGTAACCATAGAATTTATCATTTAATCTGGGAGACTTTTGAAAATAAAAGAGGGTACTATTAAAAGTTACCTCAAGGGAGAGAGATCCAAGATGGCCACGTAGCAGCAGCTCAGGATTGTAGCTCCCAGTGAAAGCGCAAGAGCGAGTGGATGCTGCAATTGCAGACGAATTTTTGATGCCCATAGACTGGGAGATTCCTGGCGAAGGAGCCACCCGGGTCGCCAGCGCGACTCTTTTGGCCGGCGCGGCGTTTCTCAGTGCGGAGTGTACGGGACTGGATGCCCAAAGGCTCCGCTGGTCCCATCCCCACAAGGAGAGCAGCAATTGGAAGCGCTGAGGAGAGAGCGAGCACAGCTGAACCTGGGAAGGCCCAGCTCTGTGGGGAAGGGGCGCCCCCCGAAGGAAAATTAAGAAACAGAAAAAACTTCATCACCAACAAGCCGGACGTCCACTCAGAGACCCAATCTGGAAATTACAAAGACGACAGGTGGATAAATCCACAAAAATGGGAAGAAACCAGTGCAAAAAGGCTGAGAACACCCGAAATCAGAATGCCTCTCCTCCTACAGGGGATCACAGCTCCCCTTCAGC